>VUQI01058592.1:0-15997 GCA_015106735.1 Paratilapia polleni
CCCTGGTTCGGGACTTCCATCGTCTGCACCCCGATAGGCCTGGTGGGTCGCCGGGAGGCTCCCGTTGAGGGGGGGGTACTGTCACGACCCCCAGTCCTCCTGGCCTGGCCTGCCTGCTCTCCCTGTCTCTCCCTCTTTTGTTCTATCTCTCCTCTGTCCGGTGTGTGTGTATGTATGTGTCTGTTCGTCTTCTATTTGTTTTCAGGGCTGGGCCCACACCTGGGAGCAGTTAGGTGATGATCTCACCTGTGGCGCATTCGGTCATCACCTACTGCTCTTCTTAAGGCTGAAGGATTTCCTCAGTCGTCGCCAGATCGTTGCATCCGCTACGGTACCTGCTCTAACAATTTGAGATTAAATTTTCAAATGCACACATAGCTGAAAAATCAGCTTGTTAAAGGTTATTTTAACCCTTTACACATTTGTATAATTAAATCTGTGTGTTGGTTCTAGGCCTCTAGTGTGCATGACATACCTGAGGCAAAAAGAGATTAACTACAGCTAGGCAGTCAAAAGCTGTGCAGTTCTCTGCAGTTCTCTTTGTGATGCACTTTAACTAGATGTTTCAACAGATTGCTTTTGTTGTGCTGTACAATGTCATCATCAACTTTAGTGAACCCCAAACAAACTTTTGAACTTGCCACTAAGAACACAGTCTCTCTGTGGCTGTGCTGCAGGATATGAGAGAGACAGCTAGCCCTGCCGATCACAAACAGGCTTAGAAAGATCCCTCTACTGGATTGGGATTAGTGAAAATGATTCATAATGTCTTCATTACTAAGAGCAGGGGCAATAACGTTGTAGATTATTAGGTTATTTAATAATTTAGTCCTGGTGCTCATTAATAGTGGGTTTCGATTGTGGTGTAGAATGCACCACAGAGCTGATATCACTGATGATGATCATTGTGTGGATATGTCAAATGAGAGCTACTCATGGAATTGAATTATATTGTCACTTAAAATGATACTGATTTTTGAAGGTTTAAAATGTATGAATAATACTTTCATATTGGAAGGGTGAAACATAACTGCTGCATCTTTTGAATGTTGAGGTCTGGACCGATTGTGTTAACTGTTTAGAGCAAGAAAAAAAATAAGAAGCTTCTAAATATTGCATGCATCTATTTTTTAACAAGACACTAGCTTAGAAGATAAGCAGGCTTCATATCTTGCAGTTGTTCTGTTGTGTAAACAGGTGTGTTTATTCTTTTCCAATAGGGCAATGTTTAAGGATCATAACTCAAAAAAGATGAGCTCAGGGATTTATATCTAGTGTCATACACTTCTGTCTGGACATCGGTTTTGCCCCTCTCTTCATGTGCATTTAGGGTTATCTCTTCTCTTTGTCAAACAACAATGTCAGCTGTCTAAACAGTGAGCGTGTTTACAAGCAGAAAGCTGACCAACTTGGCCAGGGTTAGAGTGACTGTATTCTCTGGGCAGAGATTAATGAACAAAGTCAGTAGGTATTACATGGCATGAAATGATGTAAAGAAAGAAAACAGCACAATGCTAACTCAAAAATAACTAAAGGAAACTGTCATTTCAGAATGTGCAGAGGTTGTGATATAAGCCTTTCTGTTAAACACACTATGTAGTATTTATGGTTTTGGTGCATTTCTCTGTAAAATATTGTCATTAAAAGAAACTCTAACTCCCTAACTTTTTAAATAATGCAGTCTCCTCTTGACATTCCATGATCAATGCTGCCAGTCATTGCCTCTGCAGATATTTTTTGCTTTTTTGTGAATTTTTGTGAATTTGAAAAAAAGCCGTCGACTTGTAGTTATATTTTTGAGGGTTTTTTTATGTTTTATATATTACAACACAGAGGGAAGACCTGCTTTAGGTAGGTCACCATCAGAGGGGTATACTACGAAGGAAGTTCAACAGAGTCAAGCTTCCTTTGCGTTAGCCGTCTTGACAAAAGCTAAAACCCCAGTCAGAGATAGCAATTATCACAACGGTGGTAATCAACTTTCTCTGTTAAGGCAGGCTTTCTACTTTAAGCTCACATAAAAAGCGATATTTCATATGTCACATGATTTTTCTTCCACAAAAAATAATCTCTACGAGTGCCACCTAATCCGATCATAGATGTTTTCAGATGATGATGAAAAAAGGTGATTAAAATCTATAAAGGAAAAAAAATAGTAAAAAGCAACAATGTTGCAAATAAGACAAGAAATTAATGCTACAGAAAATCATTAACCTTGGGATTTAGCACACAGAGCAGTAAAAATAAACATTTTAACACTGGGTGCACTGTTGTTTATTTCTAATGTGACGGCTGCACATTAGAGTGTGAATTTAAAACTGGATACATTTAAATATTAAAGCTTACTGTCGCATAGCCTAATAAAGGAGACGTGGAAATCGCTTTAATTTGTCTGCAATCAAAGTCAAATAATATTTATTCATTGAATAGGTATTCTTGGTGCTTGTTCTGTCTTCTAGTAGGTTCGACCAGCGTAAAAAAGAGAGAAGATTATAATCAAGTATAAAAACATTTATACATTTTCTGCAGCACCAAATTATTAAATGCGATAGTGACAATGCGATGTACAGTTTGCCCTGCTGTAACTTTGCAGCTGGGCTTCATTAGTGGTGTTAGTAAGGTACAGTTTAAAAACTTGCAGATTCACCCAACAGAGAATGTATATTAAGTATAAATAAAAGAATCGGCAGTAAACTGGCGGTTCCAGATGATTTTAAACCAAAACTCTGAACATAAGCTGCTCCCGACCAGTGTTCAGCATAAGTCACCATAGTGATTTAGCCAGGTAAAAAGAGAGCCACTTTGGTGACACAGAAAACTCTGACTTTAAGCTTGACATACATTATGTTGCCAAAAGTATTCACTCACCTATCCGAATCATTGAATTCAAGTGTTTCAATCAATTTCATGGCCACAGACTGTTTCTACAAACATTTGTCAAAGAATGGGTCGCTCTCAGGAGCTCGGTGAATTCCAGCGTGATACCGTGATAGGACGCCACCTGTGCAATAAGTCCAGTCGTGAAATTTCCTCAGTACTACATATTCCACAGTTAACTGTTAGTGGTATTATAACAAAGTGGAAGCGATTGGGAACGACAGCAACTCAGCCACGAAGTGGTAGGCCACGTAAAATCACAGAGCGGGATCAGCACATGCTGAGGCGCATAGTGTGCAGAGGTCGCCAACTTTCTGCAGAGTCAATAGCTACAGACCTCCAAACTTCATGTGGCCTTCAGATTAGCTCAAGAACAGTGCGTAGAGAGCTTCGTGGAATGGGTTTCAATGGCCGAGCAGCTGCATCCAAGCCTTACATCACCAAGCTCAATGCAAAGCGTCGGATGCAGTGGTGTAAAACACGCTGCTACTGGACTCTAGAGCAGTGGAGACGTGTTCTCTGGAGTGATGAATCACGCTTCTCCATCTGGCAATCCGATGGACAAGTCTGGGTTTGGTGGTTGCCAGGAGAACGGTACTTGTCTGACTGCACTGTGCCAAGTGTAAAGTTTGGTGGAGGGGGGATTATGGTGTGGGGTTGTTTTTCAGGAGTTGGGCTCGGCTCCTTAGTTCCAGTGAAAGGAACTCTTAATGCTTCAACATGCACAAAGCAAGGTCCATAAAGACATGGATGAGTGAGTTTGGTGTGGAAGAACTTGACTGGCCTGCACAGAGTCCTGACGTCAACCTGATAGAACACCTTTGGGATGAATTAGAGCGGAGATTGCGAGCCAGGCCTTCTCGTCCAACATTGGTGTCTGACCTCACAAATGTGCTTCTGGAAGAATGGTCAAAAATTCCCATAAACACACTCCTAAACCCTGTGGAAAGCCTTTCCAGAAGAGTTGAAGCTGTTATAGCTGCAAACGGGTGGGGCCGACATCATATTAAACCCTGTGGATCAATAATGGGATGTCACTCAAGTTCATATGCTTGTGAAGGCAGACGGCGAATACTTTTGGCAATATAGTGTAGCTCGCTAACCCATTAATCTTGCCTTGTAGTATACACCCCTGAGGGATGATTTATTTTTTCTAAACAAAAAGATTAAAACTAGATCTATCAATCAATTATGACAATAGAGACAGAAAATGCTGAAATAAAAACATAATTAATTAATTATTTAATTAAAAAGTTTAAAAAGATATTGACAAAAAATAATTATATGATAAAGCTTTTAGGCTAATATTCACACCTAGAGCAGGGGCATTCACACATTCTTATATATAATAAATGACTTGCCAAGGAACACCATTCTGTGAAAGGAACAAACATTAGGTTATTGCTGTTAACTGTTAATTTTAGAAGAGAAGTTATGGCTGGAGCACAGTGGTAAAGGATCAAAATAGAAATAACTTGACAAATCCCCAGCTTGTCAGAGGCTTCGTGAGAGAATGATGAATGAATATGAATATGACAAAAGCTAATCAAGTTTGACACTCTCCTCCTCTGTTTGAAATGATCTCTGTCTTTATCCTGCACCACTCTAACATCTTGTAGTCAGTACAAAACCTAAAACAAACAGCTGAAAGAGAAAATTCATTTAGTGCTATAACATTACTTGCATCAATGCTAATTTGGGCTTGTCATGTTTATAGAGCTAGCTATAGAATTAACAGTTTGACTTATGTAGGTTAATTTTTGGAGGACCAGCACAAAAAAAGAAAGAAAAAAAAGCATCCTGCATTTAACTCTACCAGATGCAAAAGAGTGCTCTTTTTTGACACATTAAGCATTGTGACGATATGAGTTTCACAATTCTGAATTTCATTACAGACACATTACTGCTAGATAGACAGACTGGGTACTCTCATGATCTCTTTGTCAGTTTAAAGTGTGTCAGAATGTGTCAGTATAATAGACTCTCTAAAGGCCTTTGAATTCTGCTTCAGTATGACAGAAAATATAAAGTGGGAAGAAATCCCAGATGACTGTCTCAAGACTTTCAGGCTGTCAGTCTAGCTGGCAACTTAGTCATCTTAAAAACACCATGAGTATTTGACTAAGAAGTCTATGAACGTGCTAATGGTTACTCCAGCCTGAATACCTAGATATGCCATTACTTCTATTAGGACCACAAATAGGTGTTTTAAAAGGTTGTATGGTTATGTGCCTTGTTGCCATGGTCTTTTACGACCATTACGACCTTACTATGTTTGTTACGCCCCACCCTAGGGTAAACCAGAGCATAACATAGACATGACTCTCCTGCTCCTCACTCCCAAAGGAGGACCAATACCACAGCAAAATTTGGAGTCCAAAACGGATTTATTTATTTTATTTATTTATTTATTCTTCGCAGATAGATAACGTCAGTGTGGGTAAGAATAAAAAAACGTACCTATCACCACCAAAACTAAAGAAAGTACAGCACTTTATAATAACTACACACTATTAAGCATTAGTAAGGCATTAATAAAAATTCTTAATTTATCATTTATAAAGCATTACTCCTCCTTAGTATGTAATTTATAAACAAGATATAAATGGTTTATTCTTGATTAATAAGCTCATATATAACATGTTAATGGCATCATTTAGAAAGTTTAAGTAACCCACCTGAAGTTCATGTAATACTGAAATGTCTCAGAGTCTCAGTTTGTAGGAGGGGTTTAAAAGAGACAGAGATGCACTGAGCAGCTGGAGCCACAGGGTACTTTAACTTACATACAGTATACTGAAGCTTCTTCATTTAAAATGCAACATGAATAAGGTTATCACAAAACAATAGTGAATATTTCACAGAGCTTCACAAACATTGTAAACACCAGAAACAAAGTGTCCATCAAAAAAGTGTTAATGCAGGAAAATGTCTCTGGGATGTTTCAGAGTTTGAATTTCTTTAGTTCGTTCCTCAGGTTCAACTTTCCTCTGGTTTGCAGTCAGTCAGCTTTAGTCAGATAAGTCAGCGTCCAGTCAGGTTCAGTTCCAAAGTGCTCCTGAATTTAAAAAAATAGTCAGGGTGTCCGGTACTGTGCTTTCACACAGGTGAACTCAGCTGAAATGAAAGAAGCCAAGATACTGGGGGGGCATCTTTTCATTATAATCACCAGAAATATCAGATATCAGCATGCATTTTTTACCACTGTTGAGAAGCTAACTGACCTTCAAAAATGGTTACCCCCTGACTTCCAATATCACAAGCCACAGCTGCATGGAAACAATTTGGCTAGATTGTCTACATTCACTGCTATCAATACTCAGACTCTGGAGGATGTAGTGAAGTATCTCTGTTCACCCACCTGCTTTTTTTCCACACCAAACAGCCAGCCAGCTTTTTCAAAAAAAATATTTTCAGCAGCCTGGAACTGAATATGTAGAAAATTGTCAGTGGCTCTCTCCTATCATGCATTTTTCCAAAATTATGTCGTTTAAAGAATATTCTACTGCATATTCTACATTCAATATCAAATACTTACAGACCAATTTCCAAACTTCTCTTAACTGAAGAAACTACTGAGAATGCAGTTTATGCAGTTTTTAAGACAACACAGCACTGACTCTGCAATGATGAAGGTGTTTATTAGCATTTGTCTGAATCTTGACTAGTAATCTTAGTGCAGCTTTTTCACAGCCTTTTTGCATTTATTAGGTAGCACAGTGAAGAATAAACAGGAAGGGGGTCACCCATGTACCAATGTACTAGCCACTGGTACATGGGTCACCAGCTCAATCAGGTGAGCTATAGTTGGCACCCCTTAGTGCAGCTTTTGATACTATAGACCATAAAATATTTCTTGACGGTTTGGAAATTGTGTGGTACAGACCTCAGTCCTCCAGATAAACTCAATCTTCAGGGGCTAAGTTGTTTGTTTGGGTGGCCATGCATCTGAGTAGCTTACCCTGGTAGGTGGAGTCCCCCAGGGTTTGAATTGTGGGCCACTTTTATTTGATTTATACATGGTTCCTCTAGGTCACATAATGACCTAAAAAATAAATTTAAAAAAAAGCATTACTTTTCCCAATTATTGTAAAGATATTCAGATTTTACTAAGTACTTAGTCCCATCAACTAACTCAGTCAGTGCTTGGACCAAGTAAATAGCTGGAAGCAATTAAATTTCTCTCAAATTAAAATTTCTTACAATAATGAACAAAAATCACTGTATATGCCAATGAGAGGAAAGAATGAAAGTCCCTGTATCCCAACTGACCGAGATCTGAGCTTCAGCAGACTTCTAACCGCTGAGCACATTACTCATGTTTTTAAATCTTTACACTGGCTTCCAGTTACTTACAGAAACAAAGTTTGAAGTGCTTTTGATGGCTTTTAAATTAGTCAGTGATCTTGGGCTAATCTTCCAATTCCACTGAGTAGTCAACTGGTAGTACCTCGAGTTATATCAAGTGGGATTACCACTAAGCTGCGTAGACAGGGAACCAGTTTACCAGTTCCCTTCTCCTCTAATTTAAAACACTCCATCTTTATCATTCAGAAAAAAGCTTGCAAGGGCAAAGTGAAAACATCAATATTTAGGTTTTTAGTTATTCATTTGGCAAACACTTTTCTCCAAACAAAATAGATATGATGTATAATGAAAATCCATATAACTTGACAGACAATACACTGTATCAGTTTGCAATCATGTCTCTCAGTGTAACAGTAATCTTTACTGTTACTTCTGTTTTTGTCAAGAAATGTGTCACTTTTGTCTTAGTTTTAACTGATGTAACAAGTCATTATCAAATTTGCATTTCAGCCCGACTGAAAATATTGAACATATATTCTTAGTATTGATTCCTGGGAATAAGGAAGAAGTACCACAGTTTTTTCAGGGTCTGCATTTAGCTTCTATGTAATATATACAGTATAAAAACACTATCTCCTGAAAATGGCTAGTGCTAATATTTAGTTTCAAGTGTTTTATATTATTGTCCAAATGGTGCTGGAGAACTGGCAACATGTTAAGCCACTGCCTATTACCAAGTTCTAAGAATCACAGCTTTCAAGTTTCTGTATTGGCGTTGACCTTTTAATCTTTAGAGACCATTAAATTCTTACTGTATAAAGGTCCTCATTATATCATGTTCCTTTTATGTGTTTTACTCTTCACCATATCATGACAACTTTCCAACAGAATTGTAGGGTTAGATGTTCTGGATTCTCTTTATCTAATAAGATAATACTGTACATTTAACCATGACTGACATACTGGGTCCTTGGCCACTGCATCATTGCATGCAAGAGGCACTTAAGTGCCCATAAAATAGTTTACATTGGCTTGTGAGCTAAAATGGATGGTCATTTTACAATGAAATTAGTTTACTAAGTGTGTGTTCATTAAATCTGGGTAACCTCTTTAAAACATATTGAGTTCCTAGATTTCCCTCCTAAGCCATGTGCTATTAAAATAGTTACCAAGGCTCAAGTTGCAAAAATAACAGAATTAAACCCCCATTGTTTTGTTTTGTTTTTCTACATGTCTTTCACTTTTCTGAGTTTTTTGTTTGTTTTTTTCCCAATTCTCTTTTTGAAGTAGACACCAAAAACAAACAAACAAACAAACAAGCAAAAAACAGCTCTCCCACTTTAGACACAAGGGCACTGTATCATGGCCAGAGGGGGAAAAAACAGCAGTGTATCTATCTATCTATCTATCTATCTATCTATCTATCTATCTTTTTGTGTCTTTACATTTTATTGGACACCTCTCTGCTGCAGTCTTGTTTACAGTCTCTTGTTAACATAGCAACCAATAAATCCTGTGCCCTTCAAAACAATTAGCATTCAACACTGCCACTCCAGCCAACACTAACCACATGTACCCATCACAGGAGCTCACGGGTCTTGGAATAAAATGCAGTGACATCTACGGGCCCATAGGCCATTGTTGGCAGTTCTGTATCCTGACAATATTTCTGCCAACCATAGACAAGGACCCATAAAAAGCCCTTGGCCTCCTGCCCAATATAATCTACCACAATGAATGAATTTCTGTACTTTTGGTCTGATCCTGGATGAATCACTGCCCAGAGTTCTTTCACTAAACTTTGAATACAAAAGTACAGCGTTCAGAATGATGGTTTCTAATTGCTTTCATCCACCCCTTTTTCTTATAATATGACAAGCACAGCCTATTCACCTCTATTAACAGATTCTCCTCTTAATTGAGATGCAAGGGACAGATTGAAGCCCAAGGGACCTGAAGGTTTATCATCAATTTTGGTCACTTTTTTGGCCCCAAATATAAATACTCTCAGACTGTATCAGCAGAGGTTTATCAGTGTTCTCGGCATTGGTATTTAGCCTAATAGTCAAACATTAATTTGAGAGATGCCGTAACTCAATTAGTTAGACCATTTTGCTGAACAACTGAATTAAACTTTTAATCCTTTCAGTGACTTTTCTCAAAGAGAAGAACCCCACTCTCCTTCTCTCTGACTCAGTCTATACACAAAACTGGTATCAGCTTGTCATTCATAGTAGAACAGTATTTTAAGTGCACAGAATTAGTTCAAAACTAAATGTACATTAGATATTTAGCCTTAATAATTTCAAGAAGTGTAACTTTGGTCAGAAAGTAACTATATGCCACAAGTTTTGTGAACCTTTTGTTGATGACATATTTTTAGTACAGTATACACCAATCAGTCACAGAGAGATGACAAATAATTGAGAAACCTGAACCCTTGACTTCTACCCTTGTCCCTTTACAGCAATGTTTTACTTTCTGCATCCACAAGTATGTGGGGCTCTACCTGTCTTCTGATATCTTGTGACTTTGCCAACTTGTCTCTGTAGACACTACAGTACAAAGGCACCAACTACACATGTGTCCAGGCAGACTAGGAAATAGTATAATAAAAAACAACTTCTCATATGTGTTGTCCACAACACATGCAAGCAAATATCATCCCAGCCATAGAGGGAAAAGTCACTGCTAATGTTTAAAAAGTTATTTTGAGTAACCTTTTTCATCCAGTGATGTAACAGTTCTTTCCTTATGGGAGTGGTCTCTTTCAGGAAGGCAATGCCTGCATTAATAAGGCACCAGGGGTCACTGAATGGTTTGAATGAGTATGAAAACAATGTCACATATAACAATCACATGCTATGGTCATCACCCTCACCAGATCTCAACCCAAATGAATGCCTAAGGGAGATTTTGGCCAACCTGTTAGAGAGCACTCTCATCACCATCTTAAAAACACCAACTGAGGGAATAGCTCTTGGAAGAATGGTATTCCATCCCTCCGGTAGATTTTCAGACACTTGTAGAATCAGTGCCAAGGTGAAGGAAGCTCTTTATGGTGGTACCAGGTGGGCCAACACCTTAGGCCCCAGTCACACAGGCCTAGAAACCAGATGGCAACTCCCTGGCAACCACTGGTCACTAGGGAATAATGAGTAGTTTTCTCCAACCGGCTGTGAGTGTTTGCTGGAGGTTGCTGGCAGTCGCTCTGAAACTGACAGCTAAAGCCCATGTCATGCAGGCCTAGAGACCCATCAGTGTCTCCCTGGTAATTTTTTCTAGGGAAAAATGTGTATTCCCCGACCAGATGGGGAGTGGTTGCTTGCTGTTGAAAGTGGTCACCAAGAGGTAAGCGCCGCTCCAATGAAAGCTTCCTTGCAATTGTTTTGGTCATTGACAGATTGCAGCATAGTTTGCATGGAAAATGCCAACTTGTCTGCAAACACTCGCCAACTACTCACTTAAGGTAAGGCACAACTTTTTCTTTGAAGGTGGATGTTCTTCATTTCTGGTTTGTGTTGCACTCTTTACAATTTCACTACCACTCTGTGGTTAGTTAGTGAGGTTTTTGGTGCAGCACCCAATTTTACCTGGCAACAGCCAACAACCTCCAGCAACCACTTGTCAACCAGTCAGGGAATACACATTTTTCCCTAGCAACCAGAGTTCGGATGAATGGAAGATGGTGGGATGTATGCATTGGTGTCAGGGGTTACCACATCATTTGATGTTGTCCTGGTCCATCTTTATAACTAAATTCCATTTTTGATTCTACTTATTCATATTAAAGGTTAAATTAGAAAAGAGATTATTTAGATAAAGCACAACACTTGTTGTTTTGTAAAATTTTGTCCCAGTTGGAGTAGGAGTTTATTGTGCTGTATCTGTCTTGGTGACTTAATTTTTAGTCAGCAGTTAAGGCTACAGGTACATTTTTACATCTGTATACAGTTCAGTCTTGTCCTCCCCCTTTTTTTTTTTATTATCCGCTTGTCACTGAAAAATTACCTTCCCATTCCTAATCATCCTTTAAGGCTCTCAATGGCTCTGCCCATTTCCCAATTTGTGAAACAGATTTCACAGAACACAGCACATGACCTTTTTAAATTACAAGTCAAAAATCACAAAGTCTGGAACGAGTCTATATAAAGACAAACTTTAAAATGCATCCCTACTACAATAATGAAAATACTTGCACACTTCTAATAGAAGTTGCGTAGTTGACTATTTTATCAATAGTGAATGAAATGTCTTGTTGCATACTGCTTTAATTGCATAATAGTTCCCCAAATCTCAAAATGGATGGGATAAGTGTTGCCGATGTTATATCTGCATTCATTACTGTAGCACTTGAAAACATGAGACAAAAGCTAATTGAATAAATTTTTGGTACTGAAATTAATTGAGTCAAACAGTGACAAGCCCTTTTGTTAACAAAAAAGATGAATATCTGCACGAGACACATATGCAAACAATGTCTCCAATAAAGTATTCATGCAACTTTTGGGAGGATTCTTTCAAGTATTCTTCAAAACCTTTTTTTTCTTTTTTGCCAACACAGAATAACTTCTGCTTAGCCAGCAGAAGCAACATTACTTTTAAGTTGTGAAGTGATCAGCGTTACTAATATTCATTTTTCATATTGGTTAATTCTTAAGACATAAGCACAAAAATGTTGCAATTCCCATAACTTCACTATATTTAAGAATAGGTTTTCAGTAGAAAATTATACTAATAAAAACTGAGATAAGGCTTGATGGCACTTTACTGACATTTTTGTACTGTATAGGATGAAAAACAGTTCAATTTTTTCCTTTTTTTTTTCTTCTAGACCATATCATGTCAAAATGAGCTTGAGCTGCAAGGGTCTAACTGGCAACACCCGCAAAGGTCATCTCAGCCTTTTAGCCAGTGTGAGGAAGATGGAAAGGAAGAGCATCATCGGCAGACACCCATTTGAAAGACTAAATGCAGTGACAGTACATTTTCTCACAGGAAATAAGGGTATGCCACAAGCCCTCTATTTGATTTCAAGATGTGTTCTGCGACACTGCACGTATTGTTTTCAGTCGAGTTAGCAGTTCAAAATAGATTCAATCAATTAATGTGACATTGTTGCAGGCTGGCAGTCAAATGGAAACATTAAATCATCTTTCCAAGTATTCTGGCAGTAATATACACCCCCGCAGAGAGCGACCATTTGCTTGCAGAGAGTGATGCAGATTGATGCCACAAAACATTCTAATTGCCTAATGAACCTTTTTCAAACAACAGAAGTCTTTTGAGCTGTGGAACCCCTGAAGATGTGCCCAAAGTCAAATTTAAAGAAGCCATGTAAAAAATGAGTCATTTGTATCCTAAGTACTAGCTGCCACATTTTTCATAGACATTCTTCAAACAAATGAACATGCTGTAATTGATACTAAAAATGGGGAAAATTGTTGCATTGTGCATGACAACTTATTGTACCATGAATGTCAAATGAGCCCAAATGTATAAATTAAGCTGACTACACTGGATATGCTTTTGTGCACTTCAAGATGTATTAAGCTGTAGCTTGTTTTTCTTTGCTGTGTGTCAAACATTGCCTTCATTGGGATCAAAGAATATTATTCTTGCTTTTGTGATATAATATTATATATTATCTATAATATTTTTTTTTTAAGTTTAAAAGCATACTCTTCTCTACAGATGGTACTGTACCAGGGCTGTGCTTACAATGCTTAAGCCCTTAATGTTTTTACCATGTACCATGTTAACCACTGCCTACAGTACTACTGTTCCTTACTGAAGAAAACATGTTAGTTTATAAGATGTTGCTATAGATCAGAAGTTTTGAATCCTCATGTCAGCATTGTTAACATGAAGTAATCAATCAATATCTGGAGACACCTTTGGCTTCTTTTGTTATTGTAACCAAATTGTAACTAAAGATAACTATTGAACAGAACATGATTTACCTCAGAGCTTTATTAGATTCCAGGTGATAGTTGTATCAAAATGCTGTTTTCATCAATCAGCACTTGACCCGAGAAACAAACTTTAGGGTTGAGCCCTAAATCTCATCTGAGAAATGAAAACCCTGTTCTCCTAATGTCACATATTCAAAAGGGGCTGTTAAGAGCTGACTTTAATTAATTAAAGTAGTTATACACAGAAACATACACTGCCAAGCCAAGCACTTCTAGCTTCCATACAACACAGGTAGTGATTGTCAAAGCTCCTCCAGACTTCCTTAGAAAAAGAAGTCTGACAGAAGGTTCTCATGGCTGTTAGCATCCGTGCTACGCAGAGCAATAGCGTCTCCCAAGTTCTACGTCAAGCACAGGATACACCAAGAGAGAGGCTTCTGGCAGAATTTAAGGGTGCAGTTATCCTTTAAGTTGTTATCCACAGGTCTCATCAGATTCTGTCTGTCTGATGTCAGCTGAGAGGTTATTTCAGAGGAAAGACATATGACAATGCCCTGCAGCCTGCTGAATACTTTTTTAACAGACTTTAGACTGACAGGAGCCCTCTGTTATAAAAGGAAAAGGTGTGACATTGAATAAAAGTTTAAGACAGCTGCAAACAGGCATATCCATCTAAAATGTTGTATGTCATCAGAAGCACCTAAAAGTCTGAGTTGACCTATGGACATAGGTAAAATTGGTGAAATATGATGACATTTTCTTTTCATTGGAAAATAATTATTTTATTTATTTACTTACTGATGTACAAATGTTTTCATTGTCAAATGTATGTCTGAGGTGCTTTCATCTTGAGATTTAAACAACAGGGATCATGATCCCACTCTCCTATCCAACCCTCTGCTTTTAATAGGTATCCCATGACATGGGGACTGAGATCAGATATTCTGTAATAGATTGTAGATTTCAGCACACACAAAAATGGTTGTTTTAACCTCACAGTATCATGGATTACAGGGATTATTTTTCAAGTCACTCTGCCAATCTTTTTAACCAAAACTTGTGCACTGTGTTATTCTGGCACTCTTAAAAATAGGATAGATACCAAACAAAACAAATAGCTGTCTCTTTTAAATACTTGCCGTGCACTCAGAAAACAGACAATGACGGCAGTATAGCTGACCACATGAGGAGAGTGATGACAGGAAGAAAGGCCTCATTTTTCACAGAAAGATTACGTGGAGCTTTTTTGGAATATACCTGTCACAACAAGAGCACTTCATATTTTTGTGACTAGAGATTACCTGCAGCATGTCCAATTTATCACAGGATTCTATGTATGTATTTATGGCATCATAAAGTTTTGATCTTAACATCATAAATATTTATGAATCAGAGAGAATTTTAATGTCAAGGTCTGCAGAAATATTCATTCTTGATGTTAAGATAATAATATTGCAATTACATGGTGACTGTTTGAACATATTCAAAATCCAAATCCAGTCACCTGGATTCAAATGATGTTATAATCACTTAAAGATTAAAGGGTGTGTTAATCAAGAAAATTCTGTATAGGGTAATCCAGATTAGTAAATTTAAGAAAACATATAAAAAATATAGTCTTTTCAATGAAAGTGGGAAAGAATGAAAGGCCAAAACTCAAAATAAATATTAAATGAATAAAACCCCATAAAAGTTGTGTAAGATTTACTGCAGGCATAGAGAGTTAATTAACTGAGACAAACCATTTATTTGTGCTTCATTTGAGTGAGCTGTCAGTGTCAAACATGCTATTGTTCTCACAGTAATCAATATCTGATGCAAGACACAGTGGAATCAATTCTTTTGCTTTGCCACTATATTTTTACTCTGAGAAGGGTCATATTAGAGTTCAAATATGGTTCTTTAGCCCGCATGCTTTATAAGCTCACACATTTAATGAGAAAGACTCAGCAATCAGAATCAACTGAAATGTGCCAGCCCTTTTTTGTGCCTCATTTGAGTAAGCTCTCAGTGTCACATATCCTGTTGTTCTCACAATAATCAATATACAATGTAAGGCATAGTGGGAGTAATCCTCTTTCTTTGCTACTATATATTAACTTAAAGATGTGTCATGTTAGAGATTAATCAAGGACGTTAGGGTAACATGGTCTCTGAGCTCACACCTTTAATGAGGGTTAGTCAAGATCTCTTTGCATTCCCTGCTTATACTAAGCCGAACATTAGACATCCTGTCCAATAAATATATTCAGGCCACCTCCTCTAGGTCTTCCTGGGGGAAACCAAGGTGTTCCCAAGCATGCAGAGAGATGTAATCTTTGTGTCCTGGGCCTCTTCCCGGTAGGCCATGCCCAAAACACCTCACGTAGGAGGCACCCAGAAGGCATCCTAGTCAGATGCCCAAACCACCTCAACTGCCTCTTTGTGATGTTGAAGAATATCAACTCTACTTTGAGTCCCTCCCCAATGACCCAGGTCCACACCCTTTCTCTAAGGGAGAGCGGATCCACCTCATTTCCTCCTATTGTATTTGTGATCTCATTTTTTTGGTCACTACCCAGAGCTTGTGTCCATAGGTGAGGGCGGGAACGTAGATCGACTAGTAAATTGACCTCTTCACTTTCACACTTACCTCTCTCTTCACCACAAGAGACCACTGAACCATTTTTGTCCTGTCTCTCTCTGCTCTCTTCTGTTTCTCCTCATCCCCAACCGGTCGAGGCAGATGGCTGCCCCTCCCTGACCCTGGTTCTGCCGGAGGTTTCTTCCTGTTAAAAGGGAGTTTTTCCTTCCCACTGTTGCCAAGTGCTTGCTCATAGGGGGTCGTCTGATTGTTGGGGTTTTCTGTCTAATATTTGACGCTATATAAATAAAATTGAACTGAATTGAATTGAATT
>VUQI01058597.1:0-15915 GCA_015106735.1 Paratilapia polleni
ATTGTGTAAAAAAAAATTAAATTAAAAAAAAAAAAAAAAAAAAAAGCACACACAGAAGAGGCAAAGGACAGTTACTGAACAGCAGTTCTGGCTTTATTTTTCCATAAATAAAAATAATGACCACCACAGAATGGGACAAGGATCAGTTGGTATAATGAAGATCCTCTAAACACAGTCCCTAAAAATGCAGAAGGTGGTTGCTTCATATAGTCACAGTAAGATCGGGACTTCATGATAAAAACTACACAGTGGTTTGAGAGCTGAGGGATAAAAGTCATACAAAAGATTTTGGAGGAGATGTGCAATTAAAAAGCATATACACACACTTGATATTTTTTAGGTGGAGAAATCACATCTTTCCAATGTATCATGTTAAAATAACCCACTTCCCACAAATCGGATAAATTTGTAGCCCTTTCCAAAAATACAGTAAAAGTCGAGGTCTGAAACACTCACTATTCAATAAAAGCACTAAGAAAACCTTTGGGTTAAAACTACCAAAAAGTTAAAAACTGACATAAGCTTTTCCTTCCTGTTAAGTTGCTGAACATACAAGAAGTCCATCTTTAAACATACTATAAGCCCTCATGATAAAACCAAAATATAATTCTCTTGTTCCAGCATGAAACCTCTCATTAAGCATCTAATGCTTATTGTATGTACTAAATAAATGCATGTAAGACAGGTGTCAGCTGGCACCAACAGGTTTTCTTAAATAGCTACACTGTTCTCTATCTGAGTAGGGTTCAGATATGTGTAAGGTAAGTCAAGCTGGGAGTTTCTTGCTGTAATTTCTTCACTGAGGTTGGACAGCTGTGCTTGAAATTCCTTAATCATCTGCTTTGGGGCAGGCTCATCAAATCGTTCTTCAGGGTATTGACCCAAGCAAATCTGCAAAGTAATGAGGGGAGGAAAAACAAAAAACAAAACAAAACCCACCAGCAGTTTTAGTGACAGTTTTTAAAATGCGAGGTACAAGAAAGAGTTAAATCTGGCCAGTTTCCATTTCATGGTTGTCTCGAAGAGTTACAGTGCTTTGTTTGGACGTTCTCTTCTAGTCACCATCTGATTAAAAGCTGGGTCTCCCAACAGTTTTAAGTTTTAAGTGAAGAGTCCCCAATATCCATGGCTGAAGGGGGGAGTCCTCAGGTCAGGATTTTGACCAGGAGCATCACCCCCCCAGCCTGAATGGGACTTCCAAGGAGCTCCCAAACACTAAACTTACCACATTGGTGTACTTTTGTGAGAGCAGCCGAGCCAGTCCTGCAAACTCAACTGTCTCTCCAACACTTGGAAGGGTCTCCAGAATTGTCTGCATGCTTGACTGCCCCTTGGTGGTTGGAGGAGGTTTGCGCAGCAGGAGCGAACCATTGGGCACCCAGGAGTGGTAGTCAAACTAGATAAAATAGAGTATTAATGACTTAGTTTCACAGCCATGGACACCGCTTTCTGTGGAAAATAGCACTGGACTTTTTAAATTCAGCTTTATATAAAATATGATGTAAAATTCACAAACTGTATATAAAAGATGGACAAAGCAAAGCTGTTCTAGAAGTGCCTTAAACCCACATTCAATACAAGATTTGTTTAATGAATTGCAGTCAAATTAGAGTTAAGGGTAAAGTTGGATATGCTTTAGGGGAGGCCTGCCTTGTGATGTGCTGCGTTGCAACTGCATGTGTGCAGTTTCTCAGTCAAGACCACATCTTGCTTATATTTGGCTTGCTCAGTACGAGGTTTCAAGATGGCACTTCAATAACCAATGGGTGACATAACTTGTCCATCTTTGATATACAGCATAATTACCAAATTACATAGTATTTAAGACCTTGGCTTTTCCATGCTCAACTGATATGACACAAAATTACTAAAATAAATTGATATGAACAGATCTGACATGTTTCACACATTTTAATTGAAACACTATGTATTTCATTGCCCCACCTGTCCATTATTGTGTGCGGCGTGTTGAACCGTTACTGTGAAGATCAGCATTGTGATGAACTTGCTCACTTCCTCAACAGTATTAAAGCATGCTGGAAACCCTGTCAACAGCATAGTCATAAGCCACAGGAAAATGTTCTTGACTGTGGGCCATTATGTGTACTAAATAAAATTGGGAAAAAAATAAATTTTACCAGATAGTTCGTTTCCCAAGAAGCCATGTGTGAATATCTCGTGGATCCATTCCTGAAGCTCGGTGTCTTTTTGCACATCGCTGTCTGACTGATAATAGTATTCCACTATATTCTTCACAAAGCTGATAAAAACGTAACATTATGACTTTCAATTATCCTGAAGACATGGCAGCCTTTTAAAATTAAGAGCAGAAAATTAATCATCACACTTGCAAAAACATGAGTATGTAGGGCAGTCAATTACTGAATTAGTTTGTAGACATTATGTAATACAATGAGTGACCTCTTGCAGTTTGACTCGAATGGATTTTGTGAATGTATTACTGAGAACTGCCAAAATTAGGACATCCTGTCTCAGAATGATGCTGAAAATGTAGTTCACATATTACTTCTAGGCTGGACTATTGTAATTGCTAATTATCAGGTTGTCTTAAAGGCTCCCTGCAAAGTCTTCAGCTGATCCAAAACTCTGCAGTGAGTGTATCAATAGAGACTAAAAAGAGAGCTTGTCTCCCATATTAGCTTCTCTTCATTGGCTCTCTGTTAAAATCCTTCTCACAGAGTATTGAAAAATCAGGCCCCATCATATCTTAAAGACCTCATAGTACCATACTATCCCAATAGAGCTCTTCGCTCTCAGACTGCAGGCTTACTTGTGGTTCCTAGGGTATTTAAAAGTAGAATGGGAGGCAGAGCCTTCAGCTTTCAGGCCCCACTCCTGTGGAACCAGCTCCCAGTTTGGATTCGGGAGACAGACACCCTCTCTACTTTTAAGATTAGGCTTAGCTTTCCTTTTTGATTAAGGTTATCCCAACACTTAGCTTGTGCCTATGGCAACATAACTGAGTATTTTTCTCCCCTCTTCACATGCATTTATGTCATTTACTGTATGAATGCAATTACTTTTTGTATACTCTATTTGCTTTGTCCCATTTGGGGGGGTCTCTATGGTCTTTGTTTCTACCTTTGCTCATCTTTTATCCCCCAACATATAGCTGCCCCTCTCTAAGCCTAGTCTTGCCAGAGGTCTCTTCCTGTTAAAACGTCTTGCTACCCACTTTCACCAAGTGCGTGCTTATGTGGTTCTCCCTCTTTACCTTACATGTAAGACAGCTGTTGTGAGCTATATAGTAATTGAATTGCCATTTATTAAAAAAAAAAAAAAAAAAAAAAAGTTTAGACTCAAGCAGTTTTTATACAATCGATTTAATCCTGACCTGTTGATGATGTTCCACAGCCTCAGACCATCATCTCTGTAGTAGAAGTTGGGGATGGACTCCAGTCCTCGTGCAGTGATGTTCTCTGGCAGGCAGAGGGAGCTGTAGGTCATTCTAGAGAGACCCCTTCTCATGAGCTCCTTTATCCCCTCATACCCAAGTGAACTCTATCAGTAATCCCAAGAAAAAAAAAAAAGAAAAAAAAAAGGCTGTAGTTAAATAATTGAAATCTAAATATAAAGCATTAAAACCAGGAACTGCGAATGGTCAAAAATAATATGTATCCATACAATGTTTAACGTTCCATCAGGTCCAAAAAGAGAGTTGCGGGCCACAGTGTTTATGTGCAGAGTGTAACGGAGGTGTGGGATCAGCAGCTGTACAGAGGGCAAAATACAAATCAAGATGGTGTTTCTTTAACAGAAAAATTGTTTATATAATGCAGGCAACACAAAGTGGCCTTCAGGTTTTCCTACTGTACCTTAATATTTCACCAAGTCGGTTATGTTTGCTGTGAAAGTGTACCTTATAGAGTGGATGAATCACAGGGAAGCTGCGGAAAGTGGCAATAGCAAAGACCTCTGCCAGATAGTGTGTGCCCATGAGGTGATAGACTGCCTGATATTCTAGTAGATCTGCACTTTTAATAAACAGCTTGGCTAGCAGCCAGTCCGTCTCTGGGTCGCTGGGCAGAAAGATGGGGTTCTGCTCAGACGGTTGTTGATGCAACTGTAATAAGAAATAAATATATTGTACTGATACTTCTGAAAACAAATCAATTGTAATGCACATGCTCAGTGGTATCAATGACTGATTTCCTCTGTATTTAAAATCCTGTTAGGACTGTGAAAACATAATATTGTTATGTTATTAGACCAGTGATCATGCATTACGACACCCTCATTTGCCCCTCTCCTCCCACTTTGGTGCATGATAAGTCACCACCACACCACATCCCTTTGCAACATGAAAGAGCCCATAATGTGAACGCCATTTGCTCCATCAATAAAATACCTGTATTGCAATTGGCATCAGTTTGTTCTCTGGGTTCATGTAGAACAAACACAAACCAGCAGTCATGTGTAGAGAGTCACCATCATACATCCTTGTGGGTATCCCATCCATGATTTTCTGGTCACAGATGAAGATATTGCCTCTCTGACAGAATGATGGAGAACAGAAGTTCATGAGTAAACAAAGATGTAGCAAAACAATTTTTTTTTTTTTTAAAGAAGTTATAAGTCAAAATGAAAAAAAAAAAAAATTCATTGATGTTATTGAACCACTGAGGAGATTAAAGTCCTTTTTGCTGCTATACAGAAGTAAATTTACCAGTAGCCTCCAACTTCAAACCACTTCTTTCATACCTCCATTTCCTGCTTCAAAGAGCTTCCATCTTTCAGGAACGGCTTCACCATCTCTTCTGTGACTGGAAAGTTTGGGGGAAGTTCTGAGCACCTCTTGATCCCATTCGGGTTTGTAGCATTCAGAAACTGGAATCCAAAAAAGTCATCTTCCTTCCAGTGTTGCATAACATACTCTGTAAAAATGTTGGCATATATAGTTAGTTTCTAATCGTGTCAGTAATGAATGACTTTTTGCAAATAAACTGCCCATAATCACTGTGGTCATTAGTTTATGGTATTCACCCAAACAAAGCTGAGTTATACTGGTTATATTTGTCTCTGAACAATATTTATTCCTTATATGTAGAATTAATGTAACCAAATGGACCACTAAAGGAAGTGATGTACCCCCACACCTCTTATTATAAAACAGGGTTAGGGCTTCACTGAGATGGTGTTTTCTACCTGATAATGCAGTCTTTTTGAACCAGAAGATGTCTTTCATATCATTAATGTTTTTCCATTGTTTAGTAGATCCAACGAGTCCCTTGAACATCAATTCAGCACCACTGAAGCGTAAGGAAATAAATGTGTATAAAACAATATAAACAACCAGAAATTAGTGATTCAAAACAATCTTCTGCCCTCTTTTGGAATTACAAATAATGTACAAATAGAATTATTAACTCACGTCATCCTTTTGGTATGAAGCATTTCATTTGATTTGGACAAAGAGAAGCCTAGTTCAGCAGGAAACTCTGATACATTTTTGAAATGACTGTGGTGTGGTAGCTTTTCGTCAGCGATCTCCCATCTAAGAACAAAAAAAAAGGAAATCAATTAAAGTTAAGTGTATTAATTTTACAGTGCAAAAAAAAGCAAGAAGGTAACATAAACATAAATATGCATGCAAACTTACTGGTACAATTTCTTATTATTTATTAGCTCATTTTTCCGGTGGTCAATCAGCAGGGGATGGTCCTCCTCAAAAACCTTCATGGCTGTGAGGCGAGAAATACTTAATTTTAAATTAAAACAAATACAAATAGGCAAAAGCAAAATAAAATAACATTTGAAAAAAATGTACAGTATTAGCACCATTGATTTATAATGAATCGTCATTGAAATTTTTAGCACACCTCGTCCTCCTCTGAGCTCCACCAGTTCTCCCCTGGAGATCCATCTGTAACAGGGGAAAAGAATGACATCTCCATCTGGAGTGGTCACCACTATTTTGGAGCAGTACCACTCATCTTCTGAGACAATAAAGAAAGGATCCTTCTCCACCTTGACCAGCAGAAGTTTCCCCAGTGACAAACTGGTTTTTATGATGTAGGTCCCTGTCTGGAAATTAGAGTAAATATGAAACAAATAAAAAAAGTTCAGTGCATTATGTGTTGAAAAGAACATTTCATTCAGACTTCTTTATCACTTGTGTATTTTAGGAACAAGTTTGAGACTCCTGTAATGGTGCACTCAAACAAGTAAAGGCTTTTAAGTGCTAAAAACCCCCAAAACAAAACAAAACAAAAATTCACTGGCCACTATATTAGTCATTAACACAAATATCTAATCAGCCAATCAAATGGCAGCAACTCAATGCATTTAGGCATGTAGACATGATCAAGAGGACCTGCTGAAGTTCAAACCGAGCATCAGAATGGGGAAGAAAAGGGATTTAAGTGACTTTGAATTTTGGTACCAGACAGGCTGGTCTGAATATTTCAGAAACTGCTGATCTGCTGGGATTTTCCCCCACAACCATCTCAGAGAATGGTCAGAAAAAGGGAAAATATCCAGTGAGAGGCAGTTCTCTGGGCCAAAACGCCTTGTTGATTCCAGAGGTCAGAGGAGATTGACCAAACTGCTTTGAGCTGATAAGAAAGCAAAGGAACTCAAATAACCACTCACTACAGCCAAAGTATTCGAAAGAGCATCACTGAATGTGTAGGAACATGTTAAACCTTAAACCAAATGGGTTACAGCAGCAGAAGACCACACCAGGTGCCACTCCTGGCAGGTACGAACAGGAAACTGAGGCTACAATTTGCATGGGCTCACTAAAGTTGAAAAATAGAAGACTGAAAAAATGTTGCCTGGTCTGATGAGTCTCAATTTCTGAGACATTTCTGAGACATTCGGATGGTAGGGTCAGAATTTGGTGTAAACAACATGAAAACATGGATTCATCCTGCCTGGTATCAGCAGGTCAGGCTGCTGCTAGTCGTGTAATAGTGCGGTGGGTATTTTCTTGGCACAATTTTAACCAAGAAAATTAAAGGGCAGCACTGTGGCACGGTGGCAGCAAGAAGGTCCTGGGTTCAAATCCATTATGTGGCCAGGGCCTTTCTGTGTGGAGTTTGCATGTTCTCCCCATGTCTGCATGGGTTCTCTCTGGGTTCTCTGGCTTCCTCCCACAGTCCAAAGACATGCAGTTAGTGGGGTTAGGTTAATTGGTAATTCTAAATTGACCATAGGTGTGAATGGTTGTCTGTCTCTCTGTGTTAGCCCTGTGACAGACTAGCGACCTGTCCAGGGTGTACCCCGCCTCTTGCCCTATGGCTGATGGGATAGGCTCCAGACCCACCATGACCCTGAATTGGATAAGCAGAAGAAAATGGATGGATGGATGAACTTTGACCCCTTAGTACCACTAAGCATGATTTAAACACCACAGCCTACCTGAGTATTGTTGCTGACCATTTCCATCCCTTTATGACCACAGTGTACCCATCTTCTGATGGCTGACATGCCATGTCACAAAGCTCAAATCATCTCAAACTAGTTTCTTGAACATGACAATGAGTTCACTGTACTCAAATGGCCTCCACAGTCACCAGATCTCAATCTAATAGAGCACCTTAGGAATGTGGTGGAACAGGAGATTTGCATCATGGATGTGCAGCCAGCAAATTTGCAGCAACTGCATGATGCTATCATGTCAACCTGACTCAAAATCTCAGAGAAATGTTTCCAGCACCTTGTTGAATCTATGCGAAGAATTAAAGCAATTCTGAAGGCAAAAGAGTACCAACTTGGGACTAGCAAGGTGTACCTAATAAAATGGCTGGTGAATGTATATGTCACTGCATAATATATTCAAATTAAATCTCCCCAAAGAATCACCACCTTAATGTGATGGAGGGGTTTTTTTGTGTTTCTGGGAGCTGCGTTGTCTATGGCATTAGTCCCAGGCAGGGTCTCCCAAGGCAAACTGGTCTCTAAGAGTGACTTGATAAATGGCTGTTCTTTGTCCTTGGAAGAGAGAACTGAGCTAGGCCTGAAAGGGGAAGTCGAGCCTTAAGTGATAGGGCTCTATTAAAGTAACACAGAAAGACAACTGAGACAAATGTTATAACATAAAATTTTCTAGACCTAACTTAAAAATTATTTTATAAACAATGGTGTACTGAATATAACTTGCCGTGCCAGTTACAAAGTCGATCCCAAAGTTGTCCAGCTCAGTTCGATCACTCCGCCCTTCTGTTCCAAATAGGGTGAGGTATATATGGTCCATTGTTCCTGCATGTTTCATGTCACCTGTTGTCACCTCTAGCTTGTACTCAGCCATGGTTATTTCTTTGAAACTCTGTAGGGAAAAATAAATCTCAAATACATGTGCATACATACTCAGCAATAGCTAACAACAACAACACTGTTAACATTTGTAAACTCAAAAATATTCAATATGCAAAAAGCTTGTTTATACCTAACTTCACCGAATATTATCCTGTCTATATACAAAACACAATGATCATCAGCTGCCATAGCAAGCATAAGAGCAGTTAGTACATAAGCCTTTACTTTGGAGCTGTTTGTACCTACCTCTCAATCTTGCAGCTGCACTACTGGTGGTCTGAATTCAACTAGGAGATACCTCCTTTCTGTGTTTTTACTAAACAGGTACGCCTGGTTAGTCAGGTTTGCTTCCTGGCAGTTCCTTATATAAATATTCAATTAGTACTTGGAAAAAGCGTCAATGACATTTTTTCATATCAATATTATATATTATATATTCAAGTTGTTTAGCGGATCCCTTGAATATTAAATCCACACCACTAAGATAAGAAAATAAATGTGTATTAAACAATATTCTGTGCATGTACCAACATCAGTACTTTAGAAATGCTCATGACCATTATTCTTAAGAAATAATTTATCCGAAGGCCAAAGGTCAAACACCTCCCTTCTGGTTGTGTGTCTATCAAAGCCTACTTTCCCACACACCTGTTTGTTCTCGTTTCCATGCCCCCCCCCCCCTTCCCTGTTTTTCAGCCTCTCTCAAAGGTGTGAGGGGGATCTGCCAGGCCCTGGAGCCTGTTTCCCATTAACTGGTGTCACAGATTAACTAGTGACGGTGAAACAGATGTGTCATAGACTTGCTTTTCAGGAGCTGCTAACCACAAACCAGGAAATACATTCGGTGAATATTTCGTCTTTAAAATGTATTTCTTTCTTTACTTGTTGTTTTTAAACACGGCTCAACAGTCTGCTCTCACAGTGTTTTTGTCCAAAAAAGAGCATGCTAGTTTAACTGGTGACATTCCCACGATACAACGCTAAAGAACGATACAGGTGTCTGCGTATGAGGTTATTATTGTAGCAAAACTATCTGTGCGCATGTATCTCAGTCTGTATGTGTGTATTTCGATCTGTGTGTGTGTGTACTGAGATCCGTGTGTGTACTAGGGGTGGGCGGATCGATCCAAATATCGATAGTATCGATACAACGTTGGTATTGGAATCGGATCGATTCTTTAGTTTGTTTCTATCCTCTAAGTTCAGCACGTTGCTGCCGTTCATCAAAAAGTAGATTTCTCTGCGCAAACTCCGCTCCTCTCGTGCAGGCACACGTTGCCCCGCCCCCTCCCCCCTGCTCTGGGGTGTTTAGTCGTCCTGCGGTCACGTGACACAGCGGCACTGAGCAGAGACTTGCAGGCTGCAGTGAGTGAGCGTCGTACTTTACGGCTGTAAATGAAAACATTGCTAACAGTGATGCGTGTTGGAAGGAAATTCTCTACTGTGACAACATCACCAACTTATATAAAGACACGAAAGACCACGAAAAAGAGAGATTTGCCCCGGAATGAGCAGCAAAAGAAACGAAGCACAGAGACAGAGCCCACTGTCACAGTCCTTTCAGAGAGGCAAAGAATAACCAGGTAGCTCATATAGTGGTGAAAGTAATGTTTCAGTCATGACTGATGTCAGAGCTTCAGCATTAGTTCATGTTAAAGTGTTATTGGTCATCATAGTTATCATTTCAGCAGACTGATTACCTATAGGCTATATTCAGACATTCACATACTATATTCAGTCCACTCGTGTTAAATATATTATTGTATTGGAACATGAACTATGAAAAATGTCTGAATATAATAACATTTTTGTGTTGACTGTCAAGTCTATTTTATTTATACAGCACATTTAAACAACAGAAGTTGACCCACAGTGCTTTAGAGATACATTTACATTCCAGGTCTAGAAAAAAAATCCAGTTTCAAAATACATGAAAAGCTGAAAGGTGTGTTTTGTTGTGTTAACTAATTATTGTGGAAAGTAAAAATCGCAGTGGTTTAGTGGTCATTAAAATGTATTTAGAATTTGCAAATTGTTGATGATTAATCTCATAAATCATGACACACTGCTCTACCGTACATAAGCTGCCTTTATCATTTTATATTTGCCAAATCTGAAATGTGTACTTTTGAAAAACTGCAGCAAATTACTTTGTCATAAGTCATCGCTGATAATGCTCTTCAGTGCTCTTTGGTGTTAAAGAAACATTGACATTGAGAAACCACATCTCTGTTTTTATTATGACTCAAAACAATGCATATAAAACAGGATTCAGAGTTAGAAGACTCTGAATCTGAATCTCATTTTGCAGTGGCCGCACCACGTAATGAAACCTACATACAAATCAAACACAAAATATATATTTTACTCAGACCTACAATTTTAAGGTTATATAAACAGAACCGCTTTATGTGGCATAACATCGGTAACTGTTAGAATAATGTGATAACTGTCTCAGTGATATCTTTCTTAAGTATTTTCATATCATGTTTTACTGTCTGGGTCCTCATGTCACTCTACTTCTTCCCTCTTCTCAATTCTCTGTCAGCTGTAATCAAATTTGTCTCAGCTATTGGATTTGATTGTGAAAAGCAATAAAAATACAAGAGCAGTCATGATAGATGGAACAATTAACAAATGTATTATTCAGTAATATACATGAGGAAAATATCAGACACTAAGAACCAAAAAACTGTAACATTAGAAAACAAAAGAGAAAAACATTTTTTGTTTATGACTGTCATTTCAAATAACCCTAAACTGTATACTCAGAGATGATAATAGGAATACGATTACTGATTACTATATTATTACTATTACTATTACTATATTATTCATCTAGAAATGTAATTACTAAATAGAATAAACTTTTATGAATACCTGCAGAAATTTGTCAATTATTACACTGAAAAAAGTGCTTCTCTTTATTGTGGTTCACTCATAGAAAGAAATGCTTATATTAAAGACCTACCAAGAATCAGATACCTCCTAAAATCTCTTCAATACTATAACAATAAAACAGACTATAAATTAGTAAATTAGTTCTCATTGGATCCACAGAACAACCTTTTGAGATGTTTAGAAAGTTTGTTCATTTTTAGTCCATATATAATTGGATTGCAGAGAGGATTATAAGTTACAAACTACAATGTCAATGTCAAAGATGCAATTTTTGGAAATTCTGATTCCAGTCTAACTATAATCATATAAGTAAGCAAACAAGGATAGTACTGAGTTTAGATAGTGCTCTTGAGGTCACACAGTAAAGCTGGTTGACTGAACTGTCAAACTGTCAAATACCTTTCAAAGTAAAGCTACAGAGTGGTTTAGTTACATTTCCTGCTATTGGCATTGCAACCTGAACAGCAGGTAGAAACCAGGCCAGGAAAATATTGACCGTTGTTCTTCCCATGATAGTTGGATATTGCAGAGGTTTACATACAGACACATATCTGTTATAAGCCACAGCGGAGAGCAGTGAGAATTCTGAACTGCTTAAAGAATAAAACAGGAATACTTGAAAGAGACAGGCTTGACACAAAATGATCTGTTTTTCAGATAAGAAATCATTCAAAAGCTTTGGATAGATCACAGTGCTCAAAAGAACAGAGTTCAGCAACAAGCCTGCAATGAAAATGTACAGAGGTTCACGGAGGCTTTTGTGAATCGTGATAATTGCTGCAGATTATTAGAATATATACTGTAAACATGATCACAAAATAGAGATATCTGTATTTGCTATTCATTTCAGCATTAATGAAGATCAGAAATTAAACACTAATGTTAAAATAAGCAGCATAACAAGCACCATACAGTACATAAAATCTTATTATGAATATTGTCTTATTCCTTGACAGATACCTACACAGATCGCTCTGTTCTCCTTTAACCCTCTAACTGTCTTAACTTGTCGGCTCACTCTGTTCAGCTATTTTACTATGCAAAGCCTTTTCTTCCTGTTATATTCTGGTTGTATTCTCCCTTGGTAGTTATGGAGTTTATTTGTTCTCTCAGTGTTCTCTCCATGTGATCCTTCAGTGTTATTCGCTCTGTGAAGTTCTTGTCTCTGTGTCTCCCTGTTTCAGTTATTGTTTCTCACTTCCTGCTTTATTTTGGCAGTCATTTGTCTCTTGTGTCTTGCATTAAATTTTTCTTCCCTTGTCATTATCCTTATTAGTTTCAGATGTGTCTCCTAACCCTTTTGTGTCCCCTTCCCTTGATTACCTCGTGTGTGTATTTATAGGCCTGCCCTTCCTTTGTTCTTTGTCTGAGAGTGTGTTTATATTCCCTTGTGTGTTCCCTCTTTCTGTTGGAGAATTTGTATTTTGCCATTTGTTTCCCTCATTTGATCCTTGCCTTGTTGTTAAATAAAAGGTTCGTTTATTAAAGGTTAGTTTATTGTTTTTTAAGTTTGCCTTGGAGCCTTTGCATTTGGGTCCTCTTCCTGCATTCACCATGGTAGTTTTTGGTTTACTTTTTCTTTTGTTTTCTATTTAAAAAAAATTACATTAATTTTAATTTATTGAGATCTTTTTTTTTCTTTTATATTTAAGTAAGTTTCTTTCACTTGTAGTTTTTACTTCACTGAGTTATATTGGTTTTTTTTTTTCCCATTTTATCTTGAGCTATTCTTTTATTTAAGCTCTTTTGTTATAGGTTGTGTTTAATGTTTTGGCTCCTGTAAATCAGAATTTTATGTCTTTGGATAAAGTAGTTATTAACTTAGATTTTTTTCATAAGATCTCACACAAACAAAACAAAACAAACAAACAAAAAAAACAAAACAACCAATATAACTGCTTCTCCACATATCCTAAGACACTACAGCAATGCAGTTACTGCAGCTAAATCAATGTGTGCGTGTGTGATACAAAAAGCAGTAGCCAGATAAATTGCATTTATTGCACGTTCAATGTTCTAAACAAATGTATTGATGAAATGGTAGATGAGCTTCAGTTTATATCTGGCTCTGCATCTCGTCCAGTTTTAAGAGATGTGATTGAGTCCACTTTAAAGAGCCACATCTGTGATCTACTCAGCAGTCACCTGAGATTTGGGGAACAATCTGTGATTTAGACCCTAAAAGTACAGCTTTGGGTATAGATGGACCTTTTTTCTACTTCATCCAAGAGAAGGGAATTCATGAAGAAACCTGTTTCAGTTGTTGAACCAGAATAGCAGATACTTGATTGGTCTCTACTTGATATCTCTCTATTTTTAAGATCAGGCTCAAAACTTTCCTTTTTGATAAAGCTTATAGTTAGGGCTGGATCAGGTGACCCTGAACCATCCCTTAGTTACGCTGCAATAGGCCTAGGCTGCTGGGGGCTTCCCATGACACACTGAGCGTTTCTTCTTCACTCACCTCTCTTCACTCTCCATGAGTTTATACACCACTTGCATTTAATCATAAGTTATTATTAAACTCTGGCTCTCCCATAGTGTGTCTTTTGTCCTGTCTCCCTCTGCTGTCTTTTATTTCCCCTCACTCCCAAGCAGTCGCGGCAGATGACTGCCCCTCCCTGAGCCTGGTTCTGCTGGAGGTTTCTTCCTGTTAAAAGTGATTTTTTTTCTTCCCACTGTCGCCAAGTGCTTACTCATAGGATCTGTAATTTAGGACAGATACATCAAAGAATATCTGAGTATTGGCTAGTTAAAATATGAAAAAAATTCAAGCAGTCCTATAAAGTCCCATATTTGAACACAAACTATGTCATAATCAGCTACTGGCAGAACCCACAAAGCAGACTCAGCAAACAGAGTTTAATTAACGGAACTTTATTACAGTGAAGTGATTTATCAAACTGTGGACAGTGGGTTAGGAATGGCGTCAACGCTGAATGGTTCACGGGAGCTCTGCCAGAGAAGACACTAAGTACTGACTGTCCAGTAGGTGAGTATTGCAGGTTGGTGAGTTAACTGGATCAGATTTAATCTTACGTGGAGAAGTGGAGAGGCAGAGTGTGGGAGAAGTACTGAATCGGCAGGTGAGTTTCCGTGGCGAGGCAGGCTGAGTGCAGGTAAGCTGGTGGTTCTGGAGTCCAGGTGGTGCAGAGGGAGAACAGAATTGTAGGAGCTGTCACAAAACTGCAGGTGGGTCGATCTTCGAGCCAACGGATTCCAAACTAGGTTTTCAGGTAGGTAGCTATGGGGAGCACAGAGAAACGAGGTGAGGAAACACAAAGCTACAAAAAAGGTTACAAACTGAAGTGGCCTAAGACTGACCGTATTGACAGGAACGGTCTGGCAGGGAATTGCATGACCGCTCCCCATGCGTGGAGATTCCCGACCCGGGAATCCGACCGCTCCACGCGCGCGGGGATTCCCGACCTGGGAATCCGACCGCTTTTCTTTTTTCTTTTTTTTTTTAAAGCCCTTTTAAAGTTTTGACTTCAATCTAACAGAAATGCTTAAGCAGGAGGAGAAGCAGGGAGTCCTTGCTTGATAGCCTTGTAATGTGACTGAATTCAAATGATGCACCAAGGAGAAGTGGGTTAATTGAAATAAAATTGGCATGTTCTCCCTGTGCTTGCATGGGTTCTCTCCGGGTACTCCGGCTTCCTCCCACAGTCCAAAAACATGCTTGAATTGTTGTCTGTCCCTCTGTGTCCAGGATGTACTCCGCCTCTCACCCTATGACAGCTGCAATAGCCTAGACTCCCCGCGGCCCCAAAACTGGGTAAGTGGTAATGAAAATGGAAGGATGTATCAAAAAAAAAAAAATTAGAACTGAAATGATATTGTGTACTCACAAAACTAATTAAAAGAAAATTAAAAAAAAAAAGTCCTTGGTTTCAGTTGTCAGTTTGCTTTGCCAGTAATGTGTTTTAAGTAAATATGAGTATTCAAAAATTTCCTTTACAGATTTTGGATATAATATTCGTGTCGTATGGTGGTTAGCACTGTTGCCTCATAGCCAGAAGGTCGTGGGTTCGAATCCACCAGCTTGCTGGGGCCTATGTATATGTAGTTTGCATGTTCTCCCTTTGCCTGTGTATGTTCTCTCCAGGTACTCCGACTACCTTTCACAGTCCAAAGACATGTATGTTAGGTTAATTGGTGATCCTAAACTGTAGGTTATGAAGCTTAAGCGTAAGTTCAATAAGGAAGATCTGTAATCACTCATCCGTCGGCTTCTTGGGTGTTCGGCTGCCAGTCTGTTCTATACATCACTTCCTCTTTCCCACGCAGTCAAACTCAGTACTGTCATCATTGCTCTCATCCAATCACATTCTTGCCTGCCTTCAGCGAGCCAATCAGCCTCCAACCCGCGTGCTTTAAATCTCAGTACTGTTCTGTCATTCTGTCTTTCAGACTCTCATTCGTGCAACCCGCCTCCTCCCCATCTCCACCCCACTCTGGTCACTCAGAACCCATCCAAGCCTTCATCTCCATCTTCACCACCACCAGCGTCTAGACTCCGGGGGGTCCTATCCTAAATCCTATCACCGTTGGGATTCCGCCCTGCCTCGATGGGTCATCGGAGTCTAATCGCCAATAAATTATATTTAATTCTGTATCACAATAAATCATGTTCATTTTCCAAGTGATCTCTCCTTATTGAAATGCTTGCAGCACTAACTTTTGCAGACTCTCAGCAGAATTTGAAAGTTTTCAACAGTTTTTGAAATCCTA
>VUQI01058601.1:0-19963 GCA_015106735.1 Paratilapia polleni
AAGCTTTGACGCACTCAAAATCTACTGCGGTGTTAATCCACTGTATTCCTTCTGAAAATATGCCAATGTAATTCCCTTAACAGCCAGGACAGTAAGTGTTTTTTTGTTTTTTTTTTTTAACTGAGGATACTATTGCCCATATTTTTATGAATGGCTTTACAGTTGCCATGCATATTCTTAGAAACAGTTTCAGAAAAACATGCTGCAGATCACTTATGATGCCGGCTCTGACTACGTGATCAGATTTCACTGATTTCCTGTATTCTGTTGCTGCAGAAGCACGAGAAAGGATCGGTTTTTAAGGTGGCGAAATGTATATCTTATTTGTCTTGGTTCATTTAAACACACTACATTTGAGATGTGGAGATAGAGGGAAGCACATTTTCAAGCCCAATGTTGCAGTTCACTGCTCCACAGATCTGCCCAGCCATTGGCATATAGTCACACTGTATCCATTATTAATCACATGGTTCTCAAGGACGACATCTGTGCAAATTAGTATGCAGAGAGCGTGAAGATCACTTACCAGCAGTGACTTCAAAATTAAGTATTAAAAACTAAATTCTGGCCTTTCTTTTTGTATGCCGAGGTCATATCTTTCTACTGCATGAATTGGCCTTGGGGATTTTGCTCAAAATTTCAGGCTGTACAAAGTTTGCAGTGAAATTCTCTGTGCATGACAGATAAAGATAATACTGTGACATTAATATTTTTACCTTCATTTTCTTGAAGGGCCCGGGAAAAATCCCTCATTGAACTATTTCATTACAATAGAGGAGCAGTTGTATTATGATCCTTGCTAACAGGTTTTATTTAAAATTTACACTGATAAGACAAAGGGTAGCTGTGTTAATGGGAGTATATGAAGTAATACTTGGAATCGGCAGCTGATACAATAATCTCACCTCAAAACCTTCCTATGTAGCTCTTCTGGAGCTTTTGATCACATGCCATGACCTTCAGGAGCAGGAGTTTATGTAGAGAAAGATTTCCTTTCATTATTTTATCAACTTGAAGCCCCAGGCTATTTTTTGAAGTTTTGCACCCGAAATAAACATCGCACAATTTAACCTACACAAGTGTGAGGCCCGAATGAGCACAATTCAGCTCTGTGGATCAAAGGAACTTGGGAAATTTTTAAAACATCAGGGTTTCTTTCTTCATCACCAGGCCAGGGGTAGATTTAAGAAACACCTGCAAATTTTTGCATCTGTAATCCTTCATCAGAACTGTGAATCAGAGAATGAATAACAACCTTATAACAATGGGTAAGTAAAAATACAAATGAAACATGTATTTTGATGTTTGAGTATGCCACATCTGGCAACTTTGAAAAATGAAAAATGGTTGTAAATGACAGATGCAGCCTGGCCCTGAATCAGAGACCTCCATAGTGGAAAGGATTAGGTCTTTTAACCTTACATGGAGGCAAAGTGCTTTGAAAAATAAACTGAATTTTTAATTTGTACAATTTATCATGACAACTGGACAAATTCCATTTGCTGCTAAAAAATAAAAGGTTCATCTGACCTGATACTTACAAGTGACCTGACAGGTACACATGTTACATTACATTTCACAAAAAAACAAACAAACAAACAAACAACAAAAACACATCCAACAAAATTCATATGTGAAAATGTTACACCGGTAACATAACAGCTTGGCTTAGTTGAATATTTTTAATTCAGTTAAAATGCAAGATTTAGAGAGCACAACGTGTTCTGAAACGCTGTCTTCAGCTATGAGTAGATATGTGTATAGATATTTATATTTAGGAATACATACAGGTTTTTATGTTTACTAAAAGACAGTTTAGCTTTATCCTGTTATCCTTTTTAAATTGCATATTGAAGTGTACATTGTGTGTCTGCTGGTAAGGTTTGGCAATATGTGAATTTTGTGTTCATGCAGGGAGCAGTTGGGGGGGGGGCACTTTCCACACTCAGTTTTCAGTATGAATGGGCTTGGCTTACTGGGAAAGACAATACAAAATCACCTATTTGGGATAATTTTGGCTTTAAATCCGTCATAAATGTCAAGCCAAAGGACCTAAACCAAGCTGTCAGATGACCAAATCCTCTGCTTTCAGCCTCCAAATGAACACACAGGGAGGACTATTCAATTCAATTCAATTCAGTTTTATTTATATAGCACCAATTCACAATGACAGTCACCTTCTTTATATTGTAAGGTAAAGACTGTACAATATTAGAGAGAGAACTCCAACAATCTGACAATCCCTATGACATAAGCACTTGGCGATGGTGGGGACAAAGAATTCCCTTTTAACAGCAAGAGACCTCCAGCAGAACCACATTCAGGGATGGGCAGCCATCTACCTCCACTGACTGGGTGGTCAGAGAAAAAGAAGAGAAGAGAAAAAAGAGATGGGGCATAGAGAGACGAGGACAAAACAAATTATATGAGAGAGGAGACAACAGTTAATGACAGTAGTGGCATAAACATGTGAGGACAGTGAAGAAGAAAAATGTTCAGCGCATTGGAAGTCCCCCAGCAGCTTGAGCCTGTAGGCTAAGGGATGCTTCAGGGTCACCTGATCCAACCCTAATTATAAGCTTTATCAAAAAAGAAAGTTTTAAGCCTAATTTTAAAAGTAGAGAGGGTGTCTGTCTCCCGAATCCAAACTGGAAGCTGGTTCCACAGGAGAGGGGCTTGATAGCTGAAGCCTCTGCCTCCCATCCTACTATACTCTGAGAACAAAGTGCTCTTTTGGGATAATATGATACCAAAAGATCTTTTAGATATGATGGGACCTGACCATTCAGGACTTTGTATATGAGAAGAAGGATTTTAAATTCAAATCTAGGAGCCAGTGAAGAGAGAAATACTCTCTTTCTAGTCCCTGTTAGTACTCATTTTGGCATTTTGGATCAATAAGCAGGATGTACATTCAGTTTTTGGTGTATTTCTCAAATATGATTTGTGAATTGACATTACTTTTTAGCTCCAAACAACTGGACAAGTCCTAAAGATGGCATGTGTTATTTTAGCATAGCCCTGTTTTGTGAAATCCTGAAATCACGATTTAAATAACAAGAACTTGCAAGTAAGAATTTTGGCAGGATTTTAAATGTTTACAAATAGACTGTATGGGAGTTGACAAATACACTGTACAACCTAATCTAGGTGATAAAAGTGAAAGCTGCAGAACAGCTACTCAATAGACATTAAGTTCACACTGTCAGTCTTATACTGTAGCTTTTTTATTATAGTTTTTGTTGTATTCTAAGTTGTTTTACACAGAAAATCCTTTTTCCTGGTTGCTGTCCATGATAAACTGGCAATGATTTTTGTGGATCTGTGGTGTCTGTTGATTCTTGGACCAGCTAATATGAGAGGGTGGCTGCTCATAAACCACTCTCACTCATATTCAGATTAGAAAATGAAAAAGATTCTATCACAGTAAAAAAAAAATCACTTTATAGAGGTCAAAGGTTCACAGATGAACTCTCAGTGAATATTCCTTATCAAAATACAGAGCGCTATTGTAGCAAGTTATTAAATTATCTTGTGGATGACTCAAGTCTAAGTCTGGATCTTCTTTCATGCAGTGAACTATGGTTGAAAGGCAAGGCCCTGTCTGCACACACTTTGTGGTTGACATTCAGCTAATGAATCGTCATGCTCTAATATATTCATCCCCCTGCTGTTTCTGAGAACAGGTTGGATTTGGTTGCAGAGGGATTCATCACTTTCAGTGTATCAGCGGGTGAACAACATGAGCGAGTAGGGACTGGTCATGCAATTGTTCAGAGGCATCGGGCTAAAAACCCTGCCAGTTTTACATCAACAGCAGTGTGACATAGCTGCCTCTCTTAGTGAAAATGAGAATTCACTTCACCAAGAGGCAGGAAGGGATTTGATGAGTTCAAGTAGGTGAAAGAAGTAGTCTGAAGTTCACTTTCCAGTGAAACTTCATCTTCCTCAAAACCTTTGTGGCACTCAAAGGTGGCAATGGACCCACAAGAAGACCATCTAATGGTGAAAGCATCCTTATCTCTGCCCAGGATTACTTTGTCAACCTGTTACTGTACCCTCAGAGAATTAGATGGGACTGTAGTGGCACTGTAACCTCTCACCTGTAAATGCAGCGCACTCTGCCGACTCGGTGGTCTAAAGACCAATCTCACTGTGAAAATGGGAGATATCCTTATTTGGCATTCATGCAGTTTTGGAAGAGAAAAGTCAAAAATATAGCACATTACACGTCATTAGTCTAAAAATCGAATACACACTGTGTGGTAACTTGAGGAAGCTGCCATCTGCCACCTGACAGTGTGTAAGTGTGTTTCAAAGACTCACAAGGAAAAAAAAAATGCGCAATGCAAAAGAGAAATCCCCAGTGCCAACTCACTTAGGCTCACAGTCAGCCACTGACTGAGATGTCTTTGAACTTGCGATTCAAATTGATTTTCTTTAAGTAGCTTTAATTGGTTAGGGCTGCAACCCTATTACCACCACCCCAATCTATCTATGACTTTTTCCCAACATGTGCTCATTAAATTTGAATGTGAACTGGGTGTGTTTCAATCCAAGAGGAGTCATCACAGCATCCCTCGGTCGCTCTGATGTGACACATTTCCCTCCATTGTGCTCCCCAGTGTGGTTTGATCGTGTCCTCATTTTTTTTTCTCTCATTCAGTCATGTAGCCACAAACACAGTTGCCTAATATGCGTGATGTGCCACCAGCACCAAACTTGGCACCCCATTGCACCGCTGATTTTCAAGATAACGTAATTTGTGGCACAGGCAACTCAATCCCAAGAGGCGGATAGTTTCTTTAGGGCCTCTGGTGCAAGGCGCTTAACCTGGCCAGTTAATCACCCATGCTAATGGTATCTGTTGCGAGTCCATATGCTTTGCATGAGCAGCCAACAATGAACAGCTTTCATCTTAACCACAGATTAATGTATAATCACTGTATGTGTCTTGTCAGTTCAGGTAGCTTACTGTTAGTTAAGATATTAGATAATTAGAAGAGAGAGTAGTATACATGGACAAATAGTGCTGATCTGGATTTTTGGAGTTTTATTTATTTAAAAATAAAACAGACTGTTAATTATTAAAACATTGGCACTTGTTCTAACATTCACAAAAGAGAGTTCTTTGATGTAATTTTTTTTTGTGAATTAAAAATGAAATTTGATCGGGTGTAAAGGCTTTCTAACATTTGTTCTAAAAACATACTTTTTATGCCTCTTTTATGGCGCCAGTCATGGCCAGAGGCATTTCTCATTGGCTTGGCAATCCTATTTCTGTGACTGCAAAATTTGTCAAATGCCTTGAGGGAATGTGTTTGGCACTGGACTTGCTTGGACTCAGTGATGATCTCATTAGAATATGATAGTAAATCATCAATGGCTAAGTTACTGAGACCTCACGTCTGTCTTATTGTTCTGTATCTCAGGATTACCAGGAGGGAATTTTATTACATCTGGCACAAAGTTTTACCTGAACTTGAGAATAAGCTTATTTGATTTCCGTGGTGAAATCTCAAGGTCACTGTGACCTCACAAAACTCATTTTTGGCCATAACTCAAGAATTCATATGTTAATTATGATAAAGGTTTACACTGATGTCTAATAGTAAAAAATAATAACGTGATGACTCATGAACAGCAGAAGAGACCAAATTTCGCCTTTTGTTGGATACTGAATGGATAACACTTCTTTTTGATGCCTCCTATTAAATTCTGTGAAGTCTTCGCAGTATGCTCTGAGTCTGGACATATATCTCACTATAATGCACAAAATCTCTGTCTGTCTGTCTGGACCATCAGGAGTTGAGCAACCAAACTTGACATACAGGTGCATCTTAGGCCCCCTGGGTGGGTGGATTGATGGATGGATGGATGGATGGATGGATGGATGGGAGGCCAAGATCTATATCAGATATTATGACTTCATCATGTGTTCTAGCAGCGTCCTAGTAACGGGCTAAAATGATCTGTTTTTTGCATTTATGCACCTATAAAACCTTTTAAAAGTCTTGTATCATTTTATTTCATGACACTAACATCTCATTTCTATCAAAAAAGCTGAATTATACATGTCTAGCAACTAACTAGTAATGGGCTAAAATAACCCATTTTTAGCATATGAACATATGCTTACTTTTGTCAGTGTGATTAAGTATATGAGTGCCAACAGCATCAACAGAACAAACAGTACTATAGGATGTGCTAGTGGATGTAAAGTGCAACTTGAGTGGTTGACAATATATGACCACCAGGCAGTACATCTTTTTTTTCTAAGCAGAGTTCTTTTATTGCAGATGGTTATTGATTACAGCTAATAAAAATCTGACCTCATTTGAAGCTGAGAGAATCCTTTTTTTAGTTTTAATTGGATTTCTACAAAGTCATTTCAAAGGGAGTCATTAGTGTATCTCTAAATTATTGCTCTGCATTGTTTGCCTTGTTGATCAAGTCTTATTTGAAATCCTTTTAACTATCTGATTGACTCATAGAATCACCATGAATCATCTCTAGGCCTGTCATTACAGAGGTTATATCAATAACCCTCACTTAATCTGTTTCTCGTCTGCTCTCTTATTACGTGATTTGTGAAGGATTTTGGCTGAATCAAGACCTGACATGAGAGGCTTGATGTGTAATCTAATTTTAATGCAGTCGTTGTCCTTTAGTACAAAATATGCAAATTGCCATATTTCCACATGTGAATTGGGGTTGTCTGTTTACTTTCTTGTTTATTTTTTCCTTTCATATTAAGTGTGAGAAACCACTACAGTTTTCCCTGTACTCCACTCTGCTTTAAGGCACTCCACATTTGCAGTGCAGTCATGTTTTCATTCTCCCGGTTGACATACTATCGAGGTCCTTGTTGTGCTTACGTTTTCTGTGGCATTTAGTTGGCAGGTGGTGATTTTTTAAAAAATGGTTTACGACAATTCATCCATTGTGTAAGTACACTTGTCTCCTATAATTTTGTTTCTACGCCCCTCCCACGCTGTGACCACCTTTTAACATCTCGATGACTCGTATGCTTTCCCTTTAACAATACTCACAAATACCATTTAGAAAAACCACAGTTGTCTTGTGCTATACTACTCACACTTAATAGAAGATTTCCAACAGCGTAACATGATGCCGTCAGGCCTTTACTGCAGAGGACTGGCTCAGCCCCATCCAGCAGCGTAGGCTTATATGCCAGTGCCATTCAAATTACCATTAAAGACAAAAACAGGAGTGTGCATCCCTGTGCTTACCCAGTGTCAGGCAGTCATTATGGAGCACTGCTGTTCAATGAGAAAAAAAATACAATAAGAAAATTAGTCCAATTTGCTAGTGCATTTGTTCAATCATTAGCTTGTTTGGTCTGCCTTTTAATGCTGCTGAATGTCGGATTGGCTATTACAATAATAGAGGAGAAAACCATTTAAAAGTAAAATGGACTAGGAGTGGAAAAAACCTGTGAGGAAAGCTGTTCTTTATGTAATAATAGTTATTTCCTCTTTCCCATAGATGAAAATAAGGTGGTGAGAAGCTAAAGGTTAGACCACCAGAGGGTCAAATTCCTGTACATCTGTGAACATGTTGGTGAATAAGAAGTCCTCTCCTCTCCTTCAGCACCAACTAAAGGTGCTGTTGAGCAAGAATAGCAGCAGGGCAGCACAACACAAAGCGAGTCCACTGAATATGTATCAGTTACTTGGGTGGTTCTGTTTAGCTGCCCTTTGTTCTGCCTTTCCTAAAGAGGGGAGCAAGAGACTATGGAACGCCTCCATAGAGTCATGTGGAGATGAAACGATTTGCTATTTGACCAAAGTAAAATCTATTTTGATTAATTTTTTAAGGCTTTTTTTTTTTAACAATCAGTGACATTTATAAAGCAAGCAAATTAATAGGATAGAAAATAGTAGTTGCAGCCTTAACTATGGCATTATTTGTATTATATTATTTTATTTCCTTTTATATTATATGAAAAATATAACAGTCTGTAATTACTTGGAAATTAGCTATCCATTTTCTTAATTGCTTATCCAGTTTTTCGGGGGTGGTGCGGTAAATAAAGAATAGGTAGGTGGTAGGTAATTTATTTATTTATTTTTTATTTTACACACACCGTTCATGCAAACACATCCTCGGGAAGTTTTAATTTTATTTTACTTAGTATTACTGTTAGTAATGTAGGATGAAACAGGTGTGCTGGTTCTGTGTAGAACCTCAAACAAGTGCTCTGCTTAAGAAAGCCTAAAAGCACAGTCATGAAATGTAAAAACAGTAAAATTCAATTCAATTCAATTTTATTTAGTTAGTTATTATTTCACAACAATATGCGCTTTGTATTTTAGGGTAAAGACCCTACAGTGAAAAGTGATCTTTGGGATGATTTTGTTTTACAGTCTTTTTTCCTTGTTTGATTTCTAGTGTATCTTGTTCCTCACTGTCATTTGGCCAATCTAAGTGTTGTGTGCAGCATGGCATTGTATTAAAAAAGACCTCAAGTGCCACACAAAGCCATACATGCCCCCTTCAGAAGCAGGCAAAAGTTTGTGCCCCACACCATAACTTTTCTGTTAATTATTAAGAATAAAAAAAGACCTGATTTGAATTTTAGTGAAATAAAGGTCAGTACATTTGTTTGTCCTACCGGAAAATATTTTATTCATTCAACTAGTTTTTCCCCTTTGTCTTCTTTGCCCCACCTGCATTGGCTCTCTGCCACAGAGTTTGAGAACCACTGTTCTTCAGTATGCATCTGAAATGGAGGCTTTACCATCTTGCTGTAATATAAAATGTAGCCATGGTTTGTCGCTTTCAAAGATTTCTCATGGAAAATGTATTCAGGACCCCCATTTGTCTCCACTTATTGCTTTATTGAAATTTTGTTTTTATTTTATCTGCTGACTGCAAAAGTTCTTTTTGTATAGAAAGCCCTTACTGATATCATTTTTCTGTATAAAGCCCAACCACAAGCCACAAAATTGGATTGTAGCAGCAGTAATTCCTTTGAAGTGTAAAGACTTTACAGATCAGTTGTGACTTGTTGCCTCGATAGATGCAGGAGGCAGTGCATGTTTAGGATGCCCATAGCTGAAATGCAGCTGTCGTTCTTTGTAATGTAGTTGAATCATGTATTTCAGTCGTTCCTCTAAAAAATCTCACATCTCATGGTACAGCTTCCTGAAGCACTTACTCCTATTATAATGTTGCTTAATGTGAAATCATGTATGCTTGGTGTATAGATTAAAGGCACTTGGGGGTATTGTTAAAATGGTTGTAATGATGTATGTGCTTTATCATGTTTAAAAGATAAAAGCCTGGCTCCAGTAAAGTGTATTGCTCCTGACCTATTTGGACACTATAATAATGTCCCAGTGGAGCTGAGAGCACAGTAAAAATGACTTAACTCTGTGAAATGCCTGGATTTTTGGAGTTTTTCTCCTACTATAGTGTCCTATAGTAGGAGAGCATATCATTAAAAGTTTTCAATTAAGAAGTGAACCTTGTGATGTTTGACGCATGTCTCCTGACAACTGATTTATTCTACTCTAAGATGTGTTAAGTTTTACAGTACTCTGTGTCTGAATTTTTAAAAGACAAATGGGCAGTTCTATATTTAAAACAATGTGCTGTTTGATGCAATGCAGCACCTTGCATTATATAACTTTAAGAACAGCATTGCTACACTATTCCTTTAAAAAGAAATCTGTGTCGCGTCATCCTTTATCTCAGGAAAGGTGCCAGCACAAGTAGGACTTGATATATTTCAAATGATCATTTGCTGTCCAGTTCAGTTTAGCTATGGTCAGCCTTGCAGCGGTACCTGAGTTTGTTGTCACTGTAAATTCACTCTCCCTGAAGCATCTTTGGCATCATCACTTGCGCGCACGTTTTTACCTCTCCATCCTTTTCACACCCCTGCATCTTTCCCGTCTGTCTCCTTCAGAAAGCCTTTGGTTTGTGCTTATTCCTCATTACCAGTGCAGCTCTTTGTTCATGCCTGTTATATCACCCAAACTCTGGAAATTTTGACTGGGAAGAAACTAAACATCAACCTCCCAGTGTTTTTCTGGGTCAAGTGCAAAATGAAATACAGTAGGACTAGTCAGGGATGCACCAGTGCTGGTTTCTATGGTAACTGCAGGGCTGTATTTAGTGCAGTTGTTTCACTGCGCCCGGCTCTCTGTTTTCAACCAGGCGAGGAGGGAAGAGTGAGGACCGTTCCCAAAGGGGCTGAGCAGAAAGTGGGGCAACATCTCCCATCACAGTCAAACAAAATCTCTCAGCTTGAGGAGGGTTCTTGTCATAAATTCTTCACCTTTTTTATTATTTTTTTCAGAAAGAGATGATGCACAGAGAAGCAGACACTTATAACAGTCAAAGATGTAACAGACTTCACTTATCTGGTGACACAGCCTTCTGACCTTTCAAGTCAGCATCTTTTGTCAGTGTACTGTTGGGAAAAAAATGAATGAGAATGTTATTGTTATCATAAAGTGCACAAATAAACGACTACTGTTGCTGTGATTTACACAAATATTGATAATGAGAATGATGGAAAATATGAACATAAATACAGTGTCTGTCTGCTGCTGACAGGAGATGGGTTTTTTTACTAATAAAAGGTGTAAATGAAGGTTAGAGTTTTCATTTAGGGTGTTGTTTCTTAGCATTAAACTTTATAATAACCAGCACTTATAAATTGTAAATGAACTAAATAAACTTTAGCAAATAGGTAACACACAATGAAATAATAGTGATATTTACAAATCATTAGTGATGTTTTATGCACGTGTTATATCATAGCTGATAAGAGCCGATAAAAAAAATTGCATTCTGATGACCCTGGCACATATTAAATTTTATGTGTATATACATATATATATATATATATATATATATATGTGTATATATTGTGTGTGTGTGTGTGTGTGTTATAATATATATATATATATATATATATATATGTATCACAATGACTACCAAATGTTGTGCTTTTTTGATGAAGGTTTTATTACTGAGCAGTGAGCCCATGCTCACTACAGATGCACTACACAGTATTTATTAACTATTTACAGTTTCATTTTTCCTTTCCTTTTTGGCCGTAGGTGTGAATGTGAGCGTGAATGGTTGTCTGTCTCTCTGTGTTAGCCCTGCGACAGACTGGCGACCTGTCCAGGGTGCACCCCTCCTCTCGCCCTATGGTAGCTGGGATAGGCTCCAGCCCCCACCCGCCACCCTGAATAGGATAAGCGGAAGAAAATGGATGGATGGATGTTTGTTCACAGTAAAAACAGTAAAATCTAAAAACTTAATTAGCTATCAGTTTATTAGTGATAGTTTTTATATACCTAATCACAATTTATGTGGAGACTCTCTTACGTGTTTCTTAAGGTGTTTCTGATCTCCAGTGTTTATGCAGTTTTGTATGAGTGGGTTGCCATTTCTTTTCTCTAATGCGTATGCGCATTATGTGTTTGGCACAATACACAGCCCTGACATGGGTTTCACCCGTTCTCCTGATCAACAGATCAACAATCGAACTGAGTAAACATTGTTCATCTTGACATTAACCCGAAACATAAAAATAGCCCCCAAAACTTAAATAAAAGGCCATAGCTGTGGTAGCCATTTTGTTATTATTTCTGGATTGTAAGATATGTATAAACCAGAGGCAAAGGCTATGAGACTATGAACTTCATGGATTTAGTAATGGCTCTTTTTTATGTTGTTCTAAAACATTGTTTTCACCAAACATGACCTAATATAGCAGTAAACCTACCATCTAATTAACTGCATTTGTTTGATAGGTATTTATAAGAAAATCAATGAAAACATTTATTTTGAGCATGCCTCTCACACTGAATAATTGCACTAATTTGTGGATGCTGAAAAGACTTTTAAACACGTGATTACTGAGCATTTTTCCACACACATTGCTCTTTCAAAATCACTGATTAAACACAATGAAAACACACTGAGAGTTGCGTACCCAAGCAATTAGGTCGCTTTCAAATGATTTAGTCCCACATGAATGAATGATGTACAGCGCATCTGGCCAGATGCATCACATTTTCCCACCAGAAGCCACTGGCATAAAGACGGCATTTTCCGTTTAATATTATATAGACCTGCTGCTCATGAGAAATGTGTCAAAACACAATGGCGCATTTCAGTGTCTGGTGACTGCGAGATGTGAGCAAACATGTAGAGAAAGTTCAAAGCGGGAGCACACTGGGATGCAGTATTTAAATTAGGCTGGAATGAATGTCTGACTAGGGAAAGTCTACACCTGTTTGTAGTCTCACACTATTTCACACACTTTCTGTGTAGCACCTAATTTCAGATCCTACAAGACCCTACAGGCACCTATCATAGACACACGGGTGTTAACTGTTTGAACACATAATCAAAAATTAAGCACTGAATAAATTGGTCGCAGCAATGCTATATTTTTGACAAGTTCTCACTCTTATGTTGTGAAATACTTGACTTTATCACCTTTATTGTAAAAATATTGAAATATGTCGCTTTATAAGAAATTACATGCACCTGCAAAACACTGCAGTTCTCATACTGGTATTTATTCTGTTCCTTAATTAGAGCAGCAAATGATTTATCTCAATTAATTGTTGAATTAAGGGTTCCGTCCCATGAATGCAATAAACAAGTATGACACCAAAAATGTGAAATGTTGTACGAATAATGCAGAATGAAGGCATGAGGATGAGGAAATGAGCCATAAAGAAAAAAGAGGAAATCCTTTGTACGTGCATGGGAGCAAAGTGTTAATGGAGAGGAAATGTACCAGACATCCTTGTGCATCGGCAAAAACAACAATCCAATTTTTTTTTAATTTCGCCTGGCTCACAATAAACCTAAACTGAAAGTTTTGTGACTTCAGATGAGAGAAGGGAACTGTCAGTGCCTCGCAGAACCACGTCAAAGACGGTGCTGTGAGCACAGCATGTGTTGCATATAAAAATATATTCACCCCTTTGACTTTTTGTTCTGCATCTTTTGCTTCACTTGATTTTCCAAAAGCAGCCAATCAGGATTTTCTGTCAGAGACCAACAATAAGTACAGTAAGCTTAAAGTGAAAAAAAAGGAAATTGCTGAATTCTGTGCGTTTCTAACTTGTGATTAGAACATGAAGCTGTATGTTTAATATTTCACATGTTAATGTTTGGTGCAATGATGCAAAAACTTCTCTATCTGTATCCATTAATTCATGGCAGTTCAGTATGACTGAATTTCTATATTCATCCATCCCTCTGTGTGTTAAGTCATTTTGTCACACAAATAGCATTGCCATTGGCATTCTTTCTCTTCATTTGCTGCAGTAAGCTAATTTTCATTCATAAGCTACCATTGTCACCAGTCTATTTCCTGCATTTGATTCACAATAACTTTGTTAGAAAACAGTGGGAAGTCTTGATTGTGAAGCCACTTCAGAACAATGCCAGCAAGCTTCACTAAAGTTGTGTCAGGACTATTGGATCTCTTGAGAAAACAGTGGATCAGAGGACAACAACTATTGATGTTGTCTTAAGAGCACTGGAAAAGTGTGGAGCAAAAAAAACAAAGAACTATGCAAGAGTTTTAGTTTGGTATGTGCAGGTGAAGTGGTGAGATGAAACACTATAGGAGCTTTGCCCAGAAATCACACCTCAAACCAACATGTAATATATCCCTGTGCACATACAGTGGGCAGCTCTGCTCACTGCTCGGTGTATGATCCATATCTGCACGTAATACCAGTGATCCTACATGAGGAGGTGTGTTGGATTTAAGAATGAAAGTATTTTTTACACAAGTCTATGTATATTCTTCACATTTTCCAGTGTGACGGACAGTATTGTAGTAAATAATGTTCAGACATGCTTTTTACACCTAAAGGACAAAGTGTGAAAAATTAAAACAAAGTGCATCAAAACATTTATGTATGTCTCATTCATTTTGTCTTCTGTTAGTGCGTGACAACCAAATTTTAGACTGCCCTTTCAAATCAAATCACAGATACTACCATCAACACAGACAGATGCACAGCTGAAAAACAAATGATTCTGTTGCAGATGTCATCTCACACTGATGCATAGCTTGGGGGGCGGTCATTTAGCAGTCTTTACGATTTCAGAATTCATATGACATTCATTTAATACTACAGGCGGCGGTTCCGAGATTAAAAATGCGCCCCTGCGTCCAAGATTCTGTCACAGCAAGTGTTTTCCATATTGTGGAATTTAATGTTTCTAGATGCACAGACATTGGTCTATACTTTTTTTTTCCCTGAGAAATTGATGAATGCTCTGCATGCATTCTGCCTTCTGTGTTACTATTTTTATGTTCATAATTCTTTTTCTATCATTATAAACCTTTTTAACTGTTTTTGTGCATGTATAGTGGTAGGATTCAACAAAAGACATAACCTGAGTTTGATGCTTATTTTTAATACAGTTTTAACTCCACTACTTTAAATTGACAGCTAGAGTTTCTCCTTACTCTGAAGCTTGGTATTGTTATATATCTAAAATATATGACGCTTGTTATGATTTTTTATTTATTTTTTTATATAGTTTTGAGTTGTTACAGAATGAAGTAGCAAAAAATATTAAAATTAGTAAGTACAGAACTTATGTGCTGCTTACATGTTGTTACGCATGCAGTAATAATCTGTTAATGTAACACTAATATAACCATGGGGATATTTTTCTTCACGGCTGTTACTTACCATGTAGAAAATACACGGTAACAAAGAGTATTTTTACACAGCAGTATTACAAAGTACAGGACCATAGCCTACTTCCTCTGGCCTTGAATGTATGCACCGAGGGGCAAATTCATCAGTTAAATTTTTCATACAGTTTAACATATTTCTTTAAAAAATGTTCATGAGTTTTAGACAAAGCGCAGATATTCCTGGAGATAATGTGTCCTGTTTGATTTATAATGAGTGAATTTGTAGAGGAGTAATCTGCTTTTCAGATGCTCGGGGCCGAGGGGAAGGCTGTATTACTGCGAATACAACCACCTCCAGACTACAGGGCTGTCATTAATCAGGCCCTTAGCTGACAGTCCAATGCCTTCTGCTACGTTCCCTTCAGACCCCGTTGTAGGATATTTATGTTGATTGTCTGCACTCACTCTTCCCTTGTCCTCTCCCTTCCACTTCTTCCTTGTCATTAATTAAAAGCATGTAGCAAATTTCAACTCACAGCTCTCTTAAAAATATGCAGAGTAATTTTCCCATCGGGCTGTTTTCGGCTCGTCTCTTTTTGTTCAGGAAACTGTCTTTCTCAGTCAGTGACGAGTGCCAGCGTGCCACAGCATACACCAGATCTTTTAGTTTGACTTTGGACAACATGACTACTTCATCAGCATATAACTTGCGTCTATTAAGTGACGGCTAAAAGGGACTAATTTTCCCTTGTTGTGATTCTTGTTTAAGTTGTATTCAGCACACATAGTCATCACTGTAGCCACTAAGCTTATGGCAAGTGTGATTTGCTATGCTGAGCTGAGCAGTATCTGTCTCTGACAGTGTGTAGTGTTAAACAAGGGATGGCAAAATAACACTTCCACAAAAAAGTGGGTAAGTGGCCACTGCTGAATTACGTAGATTAGCCCAACATGTAACTGTTTTGCTATGGAAGAAAATTGAAAATACAGTGTAGGAGCTACAGCAAAGACCAGACACACTGCACTATGTACTTAACACTAACAGGTATGATTCTTGGAATAAAAATCATATATCTTTTCATGTTTCTGCAAACAGAATACTCCACTCCCCACTGCCGAAAACGCAGGCTGCTTTCATAAGACAACTGAAAAGAGCTCCCTGTCAGAAGAGTGCTCCATTAGTGATACACCCACACTGCTCTTTTCTCAGACATACAAGGTGTATCATTTATGGATTCTGCCATTGTTTGCATATGCAGCAGCTCCTCTGGAATCTGCCGCTGAAATTGTCAAAGATGGGGATCGTTTGATTTCTCGTCATACAGCGCAACACTGCTGTTGGAGTGTGGCAGAGAATCTTGATTCCATGGCAGACAGATGCCAACTTTCATCCTTTTTTAGTTCCCTTCTGAGAGGCCCTGTGTTGACTGAGAACATAAATTGAAAGTGAGCCTGAAAGTCAATAACACAGGGATTTGACAAGTAGACTATCCAACCCACATATGCACCTTTTGATCAGCTCGGTGGATTTGTAAATGATTGACTTTTTCCTATCGTCATCTAATGAGACCTCAGTCAAAATTTCAAGAAAAGTGAACTGTCAGGGTTTTTTTTTTTTTTTTTTTTTTTTTTTTTTATTATTATTATTTTATTTTTATTTTCTTTTGCTTTTTAGCTGTGGCATGCAGTTGCATATGTCTGTGCTCATCTGCTAGGAGGGGAGAGCTGCAGGAGGAGGGATGTCTATTTTAACATTCTTCCACTGAAGTTCAACATGACTCCTTCTCTCTGTCTGTAGTCATAGGTATTGGAAAGACTTGCCACTATGCTGGGCTGCAGTTTCCACATGGAAGCCGCTGGGAGGAGGAGTGCAACAGCTGCCATTGTATCAATGGCAAGGTGGACTGTACAAAGGTAAGGGTTTTTAAACACACAAATTGAATATCTATTCTAAACTAAGACCATTCATTTACATAAAAAAAACAAACATCTGCTAACAGTATTTGGATTAAAGACCTTTAGCTGTTGTTTTCATTAAGTGAATGCTGTCATCTAGAGTTTCTTATCTGAAGCAAATTGCTGAGTAAATAAAACTAAGGACTTTTTGAGGTGCAGTCATCATCATGTTCCTGGACTGTAAAATTCCACAAACTATGATTTTAATTCAGCCTTCAAGGTTGTCGTCTTTTGCGCCTCTGGACCGATCCAGCACTTCTGCTATTTTTAGAAGTCCTATTCTATTCTCTATGGAAGTCCTATCCTTAACATTTCCATTCTGCGTCTGTGAGTTCACAATAGATACAAAACTCCATGGATTAGACTGTCGATGCAGAGTGCTAACATTATATCCTAAGGTGTCCAGAGGAAGATTTGCCTGAAACAGCTTGAACATGTGTCTGCAGGTGCTTGCCATTTAGCACCTCACACAAGCACACAAGTGAGGGGAGTGGGACATGGACAGACAGATTGGTGCAGTGTCTGCAGTACTGCATGCATTAATAAACAAGAATAAATTTTTTAAAAAGATAAAATTATTCACTGAATGAGAATAAGACTTCCATAATAACTTACAGCCCCACATAAGATTATACCAAGAAATGGCAATATAAGTTGTTTTCTTTTCTTACATGTAAGTGAATAGTTTGACCCTGTGACACCAGGTGCTGTGTGGTCGCCGTCCCTGCCGGCTCGAGTCATCGGGCCATGACCAGAGACAGCAGTCCTGCCCAGCTGGACGGGAGTGTCTGGAGCATAGCTTCTTCACCTGCTTCTCCCCCCCTTGTCATCAGTGGGGGGTTTGTTCAATGGTTGGACCTCCACCTCCACAAGCAACCACCAAGTGCCAGCCAAACAGCGGCCATTTGGACAACAGCTGCGGCCGCATAACGCTTGTTTTCAACAGAGATAAAGTGCCACCAGTGAGTAATCATTCACACGTCGTTTTGAACTGTTCTGCTTTTTGTGTTGTTGCTGATGAGTGTGTTTCTGTGTATACGTGCAGGGAACAACAGTGGAGAACATCTGTTTTGAGCTCAGGTATCTTCCTGACACCAGACACTTGGCAAGAGACCACGCCCTTGTCCTGCTCTGTGACCTCTCTCATTCAAATCAGGACGCTGTAGAGGTGGCTATAGTAAGTCAGAGTGAACATGAGCTGTGATTATTCCATTCTTCACTTAACGTGTACAGTATCTCTAAAACAGCCCCATTTTAGTCAGTGTTACAGTGTTGGAGATCATGCCCAGTTTGGCTGGCAGTTTTATTTGGTTGGGACATAAAATACCCAAATAGCTCAAGTGGCACATTCAAAAAGATGTGAATATTTGAGCTTAATGTCTGGTTCTAGCTTCATGGTGTCTTATCTCTTCCTTGCTGTCTGATTTGGTTCTCAGTCTTTCCACCCAGAGGATCTTCCAGACCACAGTCTGATCCAGGAGACAGCCAGTGCCATTGTGGGCACCTTGTCCAAGCGGCACAACAGCACCATAATGCTGGCAGTCATTGAGGTCAAAGTGGAAACACAAGTCATGCCCCCCTCAGTGGGTGAGTAATGATTAACAAAGTTGTTCCACAGTGGTTTTGTTTGGACCTGCTTTTCAGTTTCTTATTGGTGACTTCTCACGACTTCCGCTGACTTTACTTTCTCTCCAATTTCCTCCTTGATGTCAACAGATTACCTTGTGCCTCTACTGTGTGTCGCCTTTTGTTTGCTCTGCCTCTTCTGCATCATTGTATGTGTTTGGTGGACACGCAAACGAAGAAAAGAGCGTGAGAGGACCTCACGATCAGCTGCTGACGACAGCGTCAACAACCAGTGGGAGCCACTGCGGCTCGTCGTGGGACGTCAACAGGAGCAGCAGCAGCTGAAAGAAAGCAACAGGGAGGCTGAGCAGGAGCGCAAAAAGCTCATGGGCCCCTCCTGTCGGACGTGTGATGAGGGGGAGGAGGAGGAGGAGACAGAAGGCGAGCTTGAGCTCGAGGAGGAGTGTGGTGGAGCAGAGGCGGGAAAGCAGTTAGTTTATAAGTACTCTAAGACTGCAGTGCAGTCCAGTGGGGGAGTGATCTGCACCCTGCACAGCTCCAGTTCACCCCTCAAAGCCCCCCACCGGACCCCAGGCTACAGTCCCAAAGACAACCGCTGGAAAAATGTCAGTGCGGTCCTGACTGGTCAGAAAGACCTCAGAGACCATTGTGTATGAGATATATAAACAAAGGACTCGCAATGTGGAAGCAAGAGAAGCTGCAAGGCAGTGACTATTTTTAGTTTGGACTATTTTTGGAAAGAGACAAAAAAGGCTTTGTGTTTATATAAGCCATTGTTTGCTTCATTTTCATGTTTTTGTCACTGTCACCTGAAGTGATTTATTTTTTTTTTTTCTCATTCAGGAGGCTAGAGCACAGTGAACATCCTCTTTTTACTCTTATCTTATTTTTCTTTAAATGTATACAGAAGGAGCTGAAATGAAACAATATTTCAGGAGGCAAAAGAAGCTCCTTGCAATTTGTGTTTATGGAGTTGTTGGTAAATGGTGAGTCACTGAAATGGAGAAAAAACCAAGCTGTATAAAGATTTCTTTTTGCTTGTTTACAGATGATTATGATTTTGTTAAACTATCAGTGGGCTCCTGTTCAGTGTCTGTGGGGGCAGATACGCATTAAAGGGAGAGAAAAGGAAGGGTTTTTAGAGACGTGGACTGTTGCATCCACAGTAATGGGGGAAACCCTCCCTTTGCTCTGTTTCCTTCCAGCTTTGCCCACCTGTGGCCGTCACATGCCAGCCTTACCAAAAACACTTGGCCTGGAGGGGAAAAGGGGACAGAAAACCCCAGTGCCTACTATGTGGCCTTCCTTTTTTCTTTTCTTCTTTTTGTTTTTTTTCTCCTGTCTCTGTCGTCTTGACTGAAAGCTCTGTTTGAGGATTTTTTGCAGTATTTGAGTTGGTAGCAAGTGCCTTTCTAAGAGCTGTGTTTAGGCTCCAAGTCGCGCTGCCCAGTTTGACCTCCTTGTTCTCAAATCTCAAAGGGATATGTGTACATTTAGACTTCAATTTCACAGCAACGCCATTCAAGGTATTTGATCAAAGCAGAAATGAATACTCTGTACATACATGTAAATACTAAAGGAGTCGCTGTGTATATTTGAAATAAGTAACTTAAAGACAAGTCACACATTTTTATTATTATTATTATTATTATTATATTATATTATTTTTTTTTTTATTTTTTTTTTTTTTTACATTTCTTTTTTTTTTTTTTTTTCTTTTTTTATTTTATTAGTTTTTTAAATTTTTAA
>VUQI01058602.1:0-21665 GCA_015106735.1 Paratilapia polleni
TTTTTTTTTTTTTTTGTACGAGCTACTGTTTTACTGCATGTTGATAAAGGGAGGCGTCGGTCGTATGTCTGATGCATCGCTGATCATGCTAGTGCACTGATTTGAAAGGTGTTGGTGTTCCCTGTTGACTTGGAAAAAAAAATGCATTTAAAACGTAAGATTGTTAATACAAAAGTTTATGACCCCATTCAATTGTAGCTTCTTTTGAGAGTAAGATGTTTAGACGATGTTCTGTAGTCTGATTTGACTCTGACCACACACTACTTTTTTTCCTGAGTAAATCAGACCCAGTAAAGCACAAGCAGAGATTCAATCTCACACTCTTACATGATTAAGTCCAGATGAAGTGTGAGGAAGCTGTTTACAAACTGAAGCTGCAATTTTCCTTCAGACTACAGTGACTAAAAATGAAGAGACCGCAAGGCGAGAAACACTTGTAATTATTTGATTCATTATATTGTAGAAAAACACTTAGATGTAATGAATCAGTAACACTTTGAGATTTGTTTCCTGTGGTCGGGCTTAAACTAGTAGTTTAAAAAATTGGCATTTTAGATGGTGGAGAATATAATTGTTTACTGCACTTTATCAATGTTAGCATTTTGGAGAACAATACTCTGAAGTGGCATCCGTCCACACAGGAGGCGATTCAGAGACCTTAGAAAAAACGTTGGCGGAGCAAAGTGGGTGGGACCCGAGGAAAATCTTTTCTCAACTTGGAGGCGACCAATTGACGCGACTACCAGTGAGAGCACAGCATACCGGCGATTGACATGTGACCTGGTAGTAAATACATATAGAGGGTTGCACAGGCACCTGAAGCCTGGAACATCCACTGACGGCCAGCTGTCAGCTTCAGGCTGTTTGCAGCCACATGGCAACCAGAGATCATGGAGAGTCAGTGACATTCAGCAACTTCAAGCAACTGCGAAAAGAAACCACTGATGATGCAAAGTGGGCTTCTCTCAACTTTGAGCTGAGCAATGAGTGCAGGATACCAGTGACTGACATATGACTTGGTATTAAATGCATGTAAATAGAGAGTTACCTAGGCAACTGGAGCCTGGAATGACCTCTAGCGACCAACCGTCAGCTCAGAGATGCCTGACGAGCTAATTGCTCCCTGTGTTGACGCAGCTTGATGGTTGGCTCCGGTTGCCTAGGTAACAATCTAATGAATGGGCCAAGTCATATCTGGTATCCTGTTCTGTCATTGGTAGTTGATTCAGTCGCTCCCCTCAAAGTTGAGGAAAGTTTATCTTGGGAACTGCCCACTTCGCATCGCCAGCGGGGTCTTTTTGTTTTGTTTTTTTTTTTCTCGCCTGTAGTCACTTGAAGTTGCCCAATGTCACTGACTTTCTACGGTGTCTGGTCACCATGTCGCTGTGAATCGCTTCCAGTGTGAACGCAGCTTCAGCTTCAAAGTGATGCACAACAAGCGAATCGCTCCTGTGTAAACGCCCACTCAGGGAGCCCACTTCGCTCCACCAGCGGGGTTTTTTTTCTTTCTTTTTTTTTGGCCTATGGTTGCTTGAAGTCGCCGGATGCCGTTGACTTTCTGTGGTCTCTGGTCGCCATGTGGCTGCAAATTGCTTTCTGTGTGGATGCAGCTTAATATGCTAAAGCATGAACTGTACATACATCACATGGCAGCAGCAGCTAATGATCGTGTTGCATTAAGCTGAATGGGGTCTTCCCCTCTTATGATTTACACTTCAGGGCCTCACTTTATCCTTCATGTTTGTGCTTCTTGTACATCACAGAGACTGTCTGTAGGCCTTCACTTTCTGGATATTCTTGAAATGCAAAGTTGCCAAAAAAAAAAATTCCATTAAAACACAAGAATGAACACTGAAATGAACTAAATGAAGCTGGACCACTGTTTGATTCCTTTCACCCAAGAGTCACCTCTTTTAGAAAATGTGTTTATTTTGTATTTATTTATTTTTATTTACTGTGAGGTGAAGATGGATAGATCATCTGTAAATGTAGCAAAAGGAAAACCACGATACATTGGTGCCAGTAAACTACTGTGTAACAATAAAAGGTAAACAGAGATGAGTGGTTGTTGTATGTGTTTTTTTTCTGGGTTGTTGGTTAAGATTTTACCTGTGATGTGAAGTGACAAATGCATTTCAGGACTGCAGCACTTTCAGTGTTGGAAACTGTAGTAAAAGTCTTTAGAAAATTAAATAAGGAAATTAGGTAAAAGGTGTTTGGTAAAGATTTGATTCCTCTGAATATTGTGGATATTTGTGCTAAACTTCATGGCAGTCCATTCTTGTATTTTATGTTTTACTCTAATTTGCCCTGGAAAAAATACGACTAAGCAACAGTTTAAGCTGAAGTGATTACACTTGCAGTATGCAAAATAAATAAGAATACACCAGTGACTGAGTCTATGGGAGAACAAAGCAGATCATCCAGACTTAGTTTTGTACACTGCTCAAAAAAATTGAGCTGTATCACATTGGCCTTCCATAGGTCCCACTAAAGGACCTCGGGCCTTCATGCCACCCTCATGGAGTCTGTTTCTGGCAGTTTGGTGAGAAATGTGTGAGTAGCCCAGCAGAGGTCATTTTGTAGGGCTCTGGCAGTGCTCCTCTTGATCCTCCTTGCACAAAAGGAGAATCAGGGCCCTGTCCAGCTCTCCTCGTGTACCAACCCGTCTCCTGGTATGTCCTCCACACTCTAAAGACTGTGCTGGGAGACGCAGCAAACCTTCATAAGATGGCACAAGATGTGCTGGAGTGCCTGTGCAGCCTGAATGGGCTGCAGGCACCATCTCATGCTACCTGCAGAACAGAACGCAATCAGGAAAGATGAGAGAGCAATGGTCTGTGACCACCACCTGCAAAACCATTCCCTTTTTGGGGGTTGCCTTGTTGCTGCCTCTCCAGTGCACCTGTTGTCACTTTCATTTGAACCAAAGCAGGTGAGATGGAGTCAGCAAAGGAATGATTCATCAAAGCTCTTCAACTGGCTCCATTAGAAATGGTAAAATGTATTAATATGATGACGAACTGTTTGGGGTTGAGCTGCTTAACAAAAGAAAAATGAGGCACTTAAACTTTCACACATTTATTTAAACACTTTTCAAATACAAACTTTAACACAATGGGAAAACTCTAACCTTGCTAAAAAAAAAAAAATATTGTTTTAAATACTGTACAATAATAAATATACAATCAAGGCCAGATTCACAAATTCACAGTGCATTGAACATCAAAGGTTAGAAACTAATTCAGTGAAAAATGCGATTTGCATTGAGAACATATAAAAGTTGGAAAAAACTGTATAATAAGCAGGTTTCTAGTTGTTCAAAGAAGCCCTTTTGTGATACAAAACCGAGGCAACAGTCCATGTAATTACTGTAAAACACTTTCTGTCTCACAGGATCTTCAGCGTTTCTCTCAAAATCAAACATCAACCTATCTATGATACATAGATTAACACAAAATTTAAGTTTAAGTCTACATTTCTTTGGTGAATTAGCTGTATGTTTCATGGAAACCTTTAAAAAGAGAATCCAGAGCAGAGAAAAATATTTCTACGAATTTAACTCAAACTAAGAGCTTACAGTTTGTCACATCACCACAACAGAACCTGTGTAAGGTCTGCAAACATGAGCACAGACCCGACTTTATTCAGTCTTATTAACAATATGACAATATGTCACATACAGCACTTGTCTGTTCAAATAAAACACTAACTTACGGGTACAATAAATAATGGCCATTAACTAAGGCCTAAGACCACCGAGTCCCTACACATTATCTGTAAATATAGATTAATCACAATCTTTCTTTTCATTGTTTATTTATAGAAAAGTCACTGATTCAGTTTAAAGGGAAGGCATTGGCTCTGAGTGATTACTTTAATCCTTCTTCAGTCCCCCCGCAGTTTCTCTTGATAAATGTTCTCAGTATATTCCAGGACATCTCCTCCAAGTTCCCTCACTTTCAGGATAACCACCTTCAGTGACAGGGGTCAAAGGGGTATCTGGTGATGCCTCCGTGAAGCTCCACCTCCATGTCGGACCAAGCGATGATGTCACCTCTGAGGTGGCTGCCGCAGGAGGCCAGACTGTAGATGTCACTGGCGCTCAGGACGTGTGACCACATATGCAGGTCTGACATCTCACCCACGAACGACTGAGTGGCATCAAAGCGGCCTCCAAGGGTGTCCTGAAGAGGAGACGCACAACAACGGTCAATACCTGACTTTTGTTTTATCTTCACCGTGGCTTTAAGTCTCCAATCAGGGCACATGAGAGACACATGAGGGCAGTTATCGATGGACAGCTGGTATTTCTCACTAAAATATACAAGGTTATGTGAAATATAAGATAATCTAAAGAGGATCATAAAAAAAAAAAATCACTGATGAGGTCAAATTCAAAGGTCTCAATATGCTCAGTATGAGCACACATACAGGCACTTAACACCAGAAAGAGCCGTAAAAGGCTCGGATATTACTGGATATTAAATCTTTTCTGCACTTACAGAAAAACCCTGGACTCACTCAACATTTGTCTGTACATGCAGAGAATAGCTTGCTTTGTCTTTACCTGCTCCTGTCCCAGGATGAAGACCCCTCCAGCTTTAATGGGGTGCCAGGGTGAGAGACTCATTCCGGACCCCCTCTTCACTCCGTCCTGGTAGGCCTCCCACTGTCCATCCCGTGTGGTCCAGGTCACGCAGACGTGGTGCCACTTCCCGTCACTCAGAGACAGAGGCAAAGTCGCTGCCTGTGGAGGAGGTGTGGAAAACTAATGTAAACACGTTCTGGGAAAAATATCTTTTAAATACAAAACCTAAAATACATGCAGTTTGACAAATGAACAATCTGTCGGGTAAAAGCCGATCTTTCTTTAAACTTTCCCCACACCAATGAACTGCTGAAAAATAAGCGTGTCACTCCCCTCTTGTGGTTGGGTTTGTGTCATAAGTGTGTTGTATCAAGGTGAGAAGTCAGATCACTGTGAAGGGAGTTCAGCAGAGCGCTGCGTGTACCATTTTTAGTGCCCGTGACAACTTAACTTCAAGTTTTCAATCTTCAAGTTAGGGTTGCACTTTTATAACACTGATCAGACAGTTTAAAGTTAGATAAAAATATGATGTAGCAGAGCAACTGTCTAGTCTAATAGAAAGAGATATTGTTTTTTGTTTTTTTAAATTCTACATATTGAATCCCAGGACCTACATTACAACTCAGCTGCCGACAGTTGAGACGCCTGTTTGGGTGTGGTATGCTAGTGGTGACTAAGGTAGCCTCATGCTTTTCAGTTAATTCTTTCTGGAGCCACAAAAGGCTTTACAAAACCACAAGTTATTGGTTTGTTTATTTTTTTTCCTCCAATGCCTAGTGCATACAGTGCCACTTCTTAAGACCAATCAGCAAAATCCAGGGCTGAAAAATGAAGCCAAAAACTGCAGTTCCTCTAATGGCCACTCGAGGGTGTCTCCAAGAGCGAGTCAAACCCCATTGATTGCCATGTTAAAATGCCAAATTTAACAGCACTAAAAAGCATGTTTCCAGCCTAAATATATATTTATCTCTATAGATGATTTCCCTCTTTACAACAGCTGTACAGTGGGTGATTTTTTTTTTTAATTCATCCTGGGGTTATAGGGGTAAGGTCTAAAGTGTAGCTGCTTTAATTAACAAGTTTGCAAACGTAGGCAGCTGTAGCCAATATTCCTCTGCCAGGCTTCACCGTTGCTAGATGGACACACTGAACTCCACCTCGCCATGGAATTATCTGATAAATAATATGGCTTCTGTGTGGTACAATGTGTCCAAGATGTTTGTGCCCTAGCTTTGTTCAGTGATGTTCTAGTATTTTATTGGTCTGTTCCTCAGCACTAATTAGCAGGTATGTGTATTTGTCCTCTGCATCCATACAGTTTCACAGTTTGCACCTTGCTAACCAAAATCGTCCCTTTTGTCCAAATACGGTCACTTTTGGCTTAAAAAAACCAACCTGACAGCCACAGAGATGCTAACGCTGAGGTTTCAAAATGTGGAGTCATGGTGATTATGTCCGTCTTGTATTCCTAACTGAGCACGACCCTGACACAGAGGAGAGTTTGTACTTCTTCTTCCTCACCTTGTCATCAATCAGCAGCTCTATGGGATTGTTACCCCATTCGATGAGCACCAGTTCGTTGGCCTGTCCAGGTGCAGAGTAAGAAAAAGGCGTTCCCAGTCCAGGTCCCACGCCCGCCTTTATCCAAAGACACAAAGTCAGAGCGAAGATCTCCTGCAGCAGCGTCCTCTTCACCCGCCCGTACATATAGTTGGTCCTCATGGGGAAGCTGATCTGGAAAGCATCGGGACTTTTTGATTTCTTCCTGCTGGAACCTGCTGAAAGTAACATAAAAATCATTCCTCCATCAAAACAAAACAATCTGACCTGAAGTTGTGCTAAACAGCTGTTTCAGTGTGGCTTTTTTTTAATACAGTCGTACACACTGACACTGCTTCTGAAGGATGTACCTGAGAGGTGCAGCTGATTGAGCATCGTTTCCAGCTTATTTGAATGGAAACCAGTGCGCGGCCCTGGTGCTCTGTATCCCGTGTGTGGAAGGTAACTGTGACTGTCTGCTTCGTTGTCATGGCGATCATCATCATCATCATCATCATCATCATGATCATGGTGGCCATCATCATGGTCACCATCTGCATCGTGATGGTCATCATTGTGGCTGTCAACGTGGTGGTCTGTGTGGCCGCCGCTGTCACTGTGACCGTCTTGATGTCCCTCATTGCGGTCGTCTTTGTGGTCATCTGGGTGTCCGTCATCGTGGTGGTCGTCGGCGTGATGCTCTCCGTCGTCCCCGTGGCTGCTGTCGTCACCGTGGTGGTCCGGGCTGCCGTGGGCGTCGGTGTGATGGTGCAGCTGTTGCTCCAGTGCATTGATCTTCCTCTGCAGCAACTCCTTCAGAGAGCTGGAGTATGTGGTAGATGTGTTCCTCTTCTGCCGAGAGAGGTGGAAACACACAGGTGAAGCCGCAGTAACAAGGACTGTTTCCTGTCACTGAAGGCAAAGGTGCCATATCTGCTTTTTTGACCAGAATGAAGGAATCAACTAGTTTGTCATAAGCTTTGAAAGACTGATGTGTATTTATTTCTTCTGCTAATAATCATGTAGTGTCAAACAAAGCAGCCAGTTGTGCTGCTGGTCTGTCCCTCTCACACTCATTGTGACACTCTGTCTCTGTTTCTCTTCCTCTCAGGTAATCCAGGCTTTGGTCCCGGTGCGTGCCCTGATTACAAGTCTGTCAAGGGAGATCACGATAATTACTGCCGACCTTAGACCCCCCCCCACACACACACACACACACACACACCACAGCTCCTGACATCTGTGGAAAAGACAGCACATAAGGACAGGTAAATGCACCAAAACAGACTGTAAAACACCCAAATATCCACGAGATCTTTACATTGTCAATCCACCGTAACCTTGCGTGCATCTGTGACTTCCACCTCTGAGCCTGTTGCTGCTCCTTGGAGCCCACTTAGAGTGACTCTCTTGCCAAGGGAGTGAGTGGCTTTATGCGATTAAGTTGCTCCTTTGTCTTAAGTACTTAGTGGATGTACCACTTTAAGGCATCATTATTCAACAAAACCATCTGGTGACGCAACTAACATTTTAACGTCTCAAAACAAAGAAAAACCACACGTGGGAACATCACAAGCCTCCCTCTAACTCATCAGCTGAGTTATATCTGCTTAAAAAGCTTAAATATGCCCTTTCTTTTTTCAGTAGTTTTGTATGTATTATAGAAAGTTTAAAAAGTTCTCACTCCCCCTTGGTGCTCACCTGCAGGTTGTCCAGCCTCTCCTTCAATGCCTGCAGCATCCTCTCCATCTGCTCTGGTGATGATGTGACATCCCCTGGTGTCACGTGTTTATCCTTCCCCTGGTTGTTGCTTCTGTGCCCTCCATCAGATCGTTGCCCTCCCACGGAGGGGTAGTGCGGCGAGTCCGGTATGAGGTTGCTGTTTCCATGGTGACCCTGCTGGTTGCTATAGTGCCCACTGTCAGTGTATGCGTGATGGCTGGCCGCTCCTGCATGATGCGAGTGTGAGGCGTCGTGAGGTGACACGCCCCGTCCGAAGCCCTCACACAGGGTGAGCTTGGCCGTCAGTTCCCTAATGGTCTCCCTTTGGTCCAGGATGATCTCCTTCTGCTGGACAAGGCTCTCCCTAAGGTGGAGGATGGTGGCTTTGGCCTCTTCGCTCGCCCCCCACCAACCGACAGGAGGTGCACTCTGATGGCCCGGTCCACCGGGCCCTGCTGCACCTATGCTTGGACCTGCTGTAGGGAAGCAGGAAGGGTCTGCATCCACAGGAATGGGGGTGCACACAAAGCGTGGGTGGGCTCCATAGTCATAGTCAGACCCTGAGCTGCCAGATGCCGGCCAGAGGAGGAGTGAAAGTAAAGAAAAGACAATGGGAGCAAAGAACAGCTGCACAGACTGAGAGTTCCTCATGATCTCCATCCACAGTTCAGACAGGCAGACTAAGAAGCTTGGCTTCACTTCAAAATGCGTGACGCCACTTGAAGTTAAGGTTGTGTTGACTTTTTTGTTGTTTTGAAGGAGGCATCAGGGAGCAAAATAACAGATCTTCATCCACAAAATATCCACTCAGTTGTGAGGAACTCAATCATATAGGCTGTGAAGTGGTTTAATGTGGATTTTGGTTTTGCTCTTCTCTGCACAGAAGACTAGAAGAAACCTGTGAAAAACATGGGATATTAGCTAATTCACTTTTTTTAGGCATCCACTCACACATTTATTGTGCTATGAAACAAAAAAATCTAGTACAAGTTTTAATTACTAGCTATTAGTTTTAAGACATTATCAGATTTACCTAATATTTCATCCTCACACTTTATACTTGTGTCTTCAGATAAGCAGACACAAGACAAAAATGTCTCTTTTTAGCTGTTTGCTCTTCTAGTGTCAACTTCCTTTACTAAAAAAAAAAAAAAAGGGACAGTGAGTTCATATAAAGGTTCTTCTGTTCTCAGCAGGACGTAGTGAAGGTTAAACACCTCAGCCTGACATTTGTGGCCCCACTTAGCTGCAGTGCGTCTGACCAGCAACCTTCATGTGCCAAAACAACCAGAGCCTGTCCAAACAAGGATTAATTCAAGTCAGAGGTGTGACATCCTGACCGTGTTGGCCAGCAACACAAAATAAAGAGAACCCCATACTGGTATTGATTTTGAACCATTATGTTTTTAGATGAATTTGGATAGGGTGACAGAGGACAATGAGTGAAGCATGGGTACATTTTTTTATGTTAATCAACGCCTAATCTGAGTCCACGTGGCTGCATTTTTTTTTTTTTTTGTTCCTTCATGATCTGTATCATAAAGGGAAGCTGACCTCTCTGTAACTGTAACATGTCCTTCATTATACAGGGTCGGCATTTTGAAATGGCACACACGTGATGTGACAGCTAAACCTCACTGACCACCTGTTGCTCGCAGTGACCAGCCTCCCCAATGAGTGTGTGTGTGTGTTGGAGTGTGTGCTGATGGTTCACAGTGTTTAATTAATGACACAAAGTGAATGTATGGATGATGCAGGTGGAGGTGATTAAATCCTTTTCAAATCTTTGCAACATGAGTTTTTTCCAGTCTTCAGCCTTTTCACCAAACATGTTCTGTCTCTGTTTTTCCTGCTGCGATTTACGAGGCTTAGAGGAGAAACAGATGGTCGAGGCACAGAACTGTGTCACACCCAATCTACACCGTTTAGAATTTATTACCACCCACAGGTCACTCAATTAACCTAATTGCAAACAGTTGTTGTGCTAACTTAGCCAGAGATAAGTGAGCTAGCACACTTTACTGTGAGTGTGTGTGTGTGAGTGTGGTAATCCACTGTAAACACCGGGGTCGTACACCAACCCAACAACATATGGTCAAGGTGGACATTTAAGCTGCGTGATTAGTCTCAAAAACTGACAATGGCAGTTTGACCTGTAATTAAAGAACAGTTCTGACAAAATTAGGCACTCTCCTTTTGTAAACAGATGGTTTACAAAATAAGAGATGCACATTAAACTATAATCATCCCAGTGCATTAAAAGATCTGTGTCAACATCTATCTCTGGTGTGGAGCGCTTCTTGAATTTGTTGAGAGGTTTTTAACAAGATACAAAGTTGTTTTCAAAGAGTGCACACTCCAAATATATATTATGTAAGATATCTGCTCAGTTTGTCGTGTACATTAAAAAGCGATGCAATATTAAGCATTAATTATGCCAAAAAAACCCTTTTAAATCCCACTTAGAGAGAAATTTAACGCCATCTTTCAAATTCTGAGATATTTAAATTAACTATAATATATTTTAACAACTTGGATTTTTGCCAAAGACCTTAATAATCCAAATTATTCTGCCTCTTTGTTTGTGAATTATTCAATTAAGCGATTGTTCAATTAAGCACGCAAAAAATAAAGAAAATCTGATTGGGTCACTTAACAGTGTGACATCACCTGGTTCTAACTAAGCAAGAACAAGTTATTTTTAAAAGAAAAAATTAAAATACCAGTTTCTTAAGACTGAGAGCTTTGATGCTGTATTTTAAATTGAGACAGAAGATCTGTTCACTTCTAACATCTGATTCATCACTCAAACAATACTATGGACAACAATACAAAATTAAAGTATTATAATTATAATAAATTGTCTTTAAAACTCACTAAAAACGTCACTTTTGAAGTGATAATGTAAATACTTACAGGGTCCATCACACCCAATTGCACTGCCATGCAACTGTTTCGTTTAGGAAAGTACAATTATAAGAAACTGAAAACAATAACGCATTAAAGTTTTGTGGCTGTTATCATACAGTGTAATAGTTTTTCTTTTGCAAATCAACATTTAATCTTATATTTTAAAGAATTATTTGAGAATTTTAATCATCCTGATTAAAATCCTGCATTTATTTTCATCTCACTGGTAATAAATGGTTCAGTAACTCTGAACAGGCCTCTGTCACACCTCACTGAAATGACTGACACATGAACAGTAAACATATATAACTTAAATATGCTGAATGGCACATATATGGCACATTGGAGTCCTTACCTTAGAGCTTGTGTCTCCACGCTGTGAGTTAGTTAGTTTGTTCCTCCTCACACACTGATCAGATTGAGGGGATTTACTCCAGAGGAGTGCTCAAGTCTTTCTATCCCTCCTTCATTGTCTCTACCTCCCTTTTCTCTCCTCCTCTCCTCCCCTTCTTCCTCTTTGTTGTTTTTTTTTTTTCTTGGAAGAACACACCTCTTTTCCTGTCAGACTTTTTGGCATCTTCCTTTTTCTATCATCTTTACCTTTAACCTCTGACTGATGCACATAATGAGGCCGCAAAAAAATATATATATATCACATGTCTAACAGATCATACAAATTTTCTTTTTTGTGTGTGTTTTTTGACCTCCAGTGTATAAATTCTACCCGACAGTACACAAACATTGGCCTCACCTCCTCCAGCACACGTCACACAGCTCACCTAGATCTCAGCATGGGAGTAATTGGCCTGATTAATTCCTCGTCTGACTAACAGCCAGAGAGGCAGAGGCGGGACGACAGATGGCTGCTTTAAGGTCAAAGACAGTCACACACAGACAATGAAACCAGCGTGCTGATTACAGGACAGACACCTACAGTACACTTACATAAACAGCTTCAGACACAGTGACATATGTCGAGGGTCTGTTTAGTACCTGAGTTAACAAAAAACAAAATGTTTGGTAAAAACAAAAAGACCATGATGGCTTAGTTTTTATCTAAAATACAGGGAAAACTTATATTATCATTTTGTTTCTTCAGGTTTTTTTTTTTTATTTTAGTTTCTTCATAGATTCCAAACTGATAACAGTTTAATGAATAAAAATTCAAGCAAAACAAACCATGAAAATGTAGCTTGTAATCTATTATTCCAAAAATCAGACCATTTATCCATCCATTATCCAATCACTTATCAAAGTAGGGTCACATGGGGGCTGAAGCTTATCCAGCGGGAGGTAGGCTAATGACCATTCAAACTCACATCCACATGTACAGCCAATTTAGAATCACCAATTAATGTGTTATCATGGACTCTACAGAAAATACACTCAGCAGCCATTTTATTAGGTACAGGGTTGGAACACCTTTTGCCTTCAGAACTGCCTTAATTCTTCGTGGCATAGATTCAACAAGGTGCTGGAAACATTCCTCAGAGATTTTGGTCCATATTGACATGACAGCATGACACAGTTGCTGCAGATTTGTCGGCTGCACATGTATGATGTCAATCATGGCTGCACATTCATCATGTGATGTGTATTGTTGGGATGTTCCACCACATCCCAAAGGTGCTCTGTTGGATTGAGATCTGAAGACTGTGGAGGCCATTTGAGAACTCACTGTCAAGAAACCAGTTTGAGATGATTTGAGCTTTGTGACATGGTGTCTTATCCTGCTGGAAGCAGCCATCAGAAGATGGGTACACTGTGGTCACAAAGGGATGGACATGGTCAGCAACAATACTCAGGTAGGCTGTGGTGTTTAAACAATACTCAGTTGGTACTAAGGGGCCCAAAATGTGCCAAGAAAATATCCCCCCATACCTTTACACCACCACCAGCCTGAACTGTTGATACAAGGCAGAATAGATTCATGATTTCATGTTGTTTACGCCAAATTCTGACCCTACCATTTGAATGTCGCAGCAGAAATTGAGACTCATCAGAAAATTTTTCCAAAGTTTTTCCAATCTTATATTGTCCAATTTTGGTGAGCCTGTGTGAATTGTAGCCTCAGTTTCCTGTTCTTAGCTGACAGGAGTGGCACCCGATGTGGTCTTCTGCTGCTGTAGCCCATCTGCTTCAAGGTTCGATGTGTTGTGCATTCAGAGATGCTCTTCTGCATATCTTGTTTGTAATGAGTGGTTATTTGCATTATTGTTGCTTTCCTATCAGCTCGAAACAGTCTGGACATTGTCCTCTGACCTCTGGCATCAACAAGACATTTTCACTCAGAGAACTGCTGCTCACTGGATATTTTGTCTTTTTTCAGACCATTCTCTGTAAACTCTAGAGATGGTTGTGCAGGAAAATCCCAGAAGATCAGCAGTTTGTCACACCAGCCCATCTGGCACCAACAACCATGCCATGTTCAAAGTGACTTAAATCACCTTTCTTCATCATTCTGATGCTCAGTTTGAACTTCAGCAGGTCATCTTGACCATATCTACATGCCTAAATGGAGTGAGTTGCTGCCCTGTTATTGGCTTATTTGTGTTAATGAGCAGTTGAACAGATGCACCTAATAAAGTGGCTGTGAGTGTATCTGTCACAGTACATAGAGTGAAGACCCAAATAAAGGACTCCAAGGCAAACAAAGGACGAGCCTTTATTTTGGCCAAAAAGAAATAAATAAAGCCCAAAGGAAAAACTGACTTCTGAAACTTCTGAACTGACACAGGATTTTCTTTTCTCTCTTTAAGCAATTTTGTTTTAAAAGTCCACTCTTCCTGGTCCGCCGGCCGCAGCGAAAATCAACCTATCTATCTCAGCCTTAGAGATAGAGTGAGGAGCTCGGTCATTCGGGATGGTCTCAGAGTAGAGCCACTACTCCTCAGCGTCGAAAGGAGCCACTTGAGGTGGTTCAGGCATCTGACCAGGATGCCTACAGGGCACCTCCTAGGTGAGGTGTTCCAGGCATGTCCCACTGGGAGGAGGCCCCGGGGCAGACCCAGAACACGCTGTAGAGATTATGTCTCTCTGCTGGCTTGGGAATGCCTTGGTGTCCCCCGGAAGAGCTGGAAGAGATCGTTAAGGAGAGGGCAGTCTGGGCATCACCGGGCAAGAGGCAGAAAATGGATGGATAAATTAGATGTTCCAGGTCCTTGTATAACCAAAGTGAGAGCTGTGTCCACGTCCTTAGTCTGTTTTCAGTGGTTGTTTGATTCCTCTAGGAAATGGCTGGGATGAGAGTCAGCCCCTCCAAGTCTGAGGACATGGTTCTCTGCCAGAAAATGGTGGAGTACTCCCTCTGGGTTGGGGGACAGAGGCTCTCCCAAGTGAGGGAATTCAAGTGTCTTGGGATCTTATTCACGAGTGATCAGAAGGTGGGGGTGGACTGGCGTACTGGTACAGCTTCAGCAGTAATGTGGGTGTTGCACTGGATTGTCGTGGTAAAGGGAGAGCTGAGCTGAAAGACAAAGCTTTCGATTTACTAGTTCATCTACATTCCAACCCTCACCTGCAGTCATGAGATCTGGGTAATGACCGAAAGAGTAAGGTTGCAAATACAAGCAGCGGAAAAGAGTTTCCTCAGTGGGGTGGCTGAGCTCAGCCTTAGAGATAGGGTGAGGAGCTCAGACATCCAGAGGGAACTCAGAATAGAGCCGTTGCTCCTCTGTGTATAAAGGAGCTAGTTGAGGTGGATCGAGCATCTGGTCCAGCGCCTCCCTTTGGAGTTTTCAGGCACACCCACCTGGGAGGAGACTCCAGGGTAGACCTGGAACCTGCTGGAGAGATTATATATCTCATCTGGCCTGTGAACACCTCAGGATCTCCCAGGAGGAACTGCAAATTGTTGCTGGGGAGAAGGATGTCAGGAATACCCTGCTTAGACTGCTGTCACTGCAGCCCAACTTCAGATAAGAGTAAGGTAATGGATAGATTGATATTTTTGAAGAATACAGATTGCCTGTTTTGACTAAATGTCTTTTGTTCCTTCTTTTAAAAAAAATGTTTCTTTTGTTTAAAAAAAAAAATCATGGTTGGTAAAGAAAAAAAGTATAATACATAAGGGTATATTTACCCAACGCGCATGTTTTTGGACTGTGGGAGAAAACCTGAGCACCTAGAGGAAAACCATGCAGGCACAGGGAGAACATGCAAACTCCACACAGAAAGCGCCCAGGTCACCAAAAGGTTGCTATGAGGCGACAGTGCTAAACCACTACACCCAAAATCAAAGCAGTCACATTAACATAAAGTTTAATAAACCTGACAGATTGCAGATGATGTTAGAAGATTAAACAGGTGATCATCTGGGGTGAATAAGGCAAGTAGTCAAAGGTCATGCCCTAAATCTGAGATTGCCTGCCTCATCACGTTTACCAAAATCCTGATTAACAAACCTGAGTTTCCTAGTGTTGTCTGAACAGGATGTAACTGTAATGGAAAAACTGTTAATTTTAAAAGACTGCAAAACCTTAACAATTACTCCATCTTTATGTTTGTGTAATATTTACAAACGGTGCTTAACCATTCAGCGTCATGTTTTGTAAGAATGTGAAGTGAGACTGTAAAAGCACATAAAACTCACTAAAACATTCAGGGATCAGCTGTCATCTCACATGGCAACATTAAAAACAATCATTTTATCCACAGACATGCTACTTTACCAGACATGTTTTAATCCTTCCTTCAATTGCCTCAAAATTTTTAAAGTCTTTACATTCATGTGCTAATCCTCATTAGTGATTTTAATGATGTGGGACAATCTTTTTTATATGGATTCATCACATCAGTGTCCTTCTAGAAAAGTGTCTCAAGTGTTATGTTCCTCAAAGAATGTAAATACTGTAAAAGTAAAGTTTTATCCCTGAATATGTGATCATGTGCCCAAAATGGACAGAATAATGAGTGAGTGATAAACACCTCCCCTGTCTGTTCTGTCAGTGTGTTTAAATAAAGATCTGTGTGATTGCACGCATTTAAAGGGGAGCTGTGTGGATGACTCATCTTTATTGTTTAATAGGTCAGTACAAGTCTGTCAATCTCCTTAGCGTGTGTGAATTAGGCTCTGAGGAAGTGAGCAAACACAAACAGCTTTACGGCTCAGGTCCAAGGACACAAGACCACAAACACTCCAGTGTTTTCCCTCAAAACTCAACCATGTGACCCAGAACAGCACAGAGCACGCTCGTCTGCTCTGGGTAAAGAACTGGAAGCTGCTCTGATGAGGGGGAAGAGGTGACGTCTGGTCTACTGAGCAAAGAGATGCTCCCACACAGCATGCTACAGAGTAAAGACACTCCGATGTAGTTTTCTGATGTACAGTTAGGTCCATAAGTATTTGGACATTTTCCTCTGTACACCACCGCAGTGAATTTTAAATCAAACAATCAAGATGTGGTTGAAGTGCAGACTTTCAGCTTTACTTTCTGCTTGTTTGTGCCTTCAGTTTCGTCTTCAGTAACTAAAACCATGCTCTATTTGGTTGAAGTCAGGTGACTGACTTGATCATTGAAGAATATCCAATTTCTTTGCCTTGAGAAACTCTTGGGTTGGTTTTGCAGCATGCTTTGAGTCATTATCCATTTGCACTGTGAAGCGCTGTCCCATCAGTCTTGCAGCATTTGGCTGAATGTGAGCAGAGGGTATAGTCCTCTACACTTTAGAATTCATCCTGCTACTTCTATAAGCAGTCACATCACCAATAAACACCAGTGGCCCATATCCATGCCATAACATTGCTTTGACCAATGATGTGGTATGCTTCAGATCATGAGCTGTTTGTCCTCTTCTCTATACTTTTGTCTTCCCATCATTCTGGTACAATCTTTGTTTCATCTGTCCCAAGATTTATTGTCCCAAGACCTGTGCAGATTCTTTTAGGTGTTTTTGGTAAAATCTAATATGGCCTTGCTGTTCTTGAGTGTACCAGTGGTTCGCACCTTGTTGTAAACACTCTGTATTTACATTTATGAAGGCGTATCTTGATTGTAGACTTTGACAATGATACTCCTACCTCCTCCAGAGTGTTCTTGACTTGGTTAGATGTTGTGAAGTTGTTTTTCTTAACCATGAAAATAATTTGTGATCATCCACCTTAGTTGTCTTCTGTGGTCTTTCAGGCCTTTGGTTGTTGCTGAACTGACCAGAGCATTTCTTCCTTTTAAGAATGTACCAGATTGTTCATTTGGCCACTCTTAAAGTTTCTGCTATTTCTCTGATAGCTTTATTTTGGTTTTTCAGGCTAATGATGACCTCCTTCACTTTAGACTTCATATTGAAGTCATACTTGGAATCAACTCCAGATCTCATGGAATAAAGAGGGAACAGGGCTCACCTGGCCACAAAACCGCTTGTCATCCAATTGTTCACTTACTTTTGAGCCTCTGAAAATGGGGGACTGTGTATAAAAATGGCTGTAATTCCTAAACAGTTAACGCAATACTTCAGTTAAACCCCTTGAATTAAAGTCTGCTCGTCAATCGCATCTTGATCGTTTGATTAAAAATCCACTGTGGTGGTGCAGAGAGGCAACACTACAAAAACTGTCTTTGTCCAAAAATGTATGGACCTAACTGTAGGTTGGGTTTGATTTTGATGAGTGCCAGTAGAGTTTTGGATTGTGCAGAGGCGCAATGAGCGGTAGGTCCGGTCAGTGAAAACACCTTAGTAGAAAAAGCTTCATTTGTTGACTTTGCTGAATGTTTAGATGCCTTTATTCAAAACTGACTAAACTTTATTTATAAAGAAAATTTAAAAAATCAATCTACTAAAGTACATCCACTTATAAATTTGTGTTTTTGATTTTCTACCTGCTCTTCAAGACACCGTTTAACGTGTATGTAGTCTGCACTTGTTTCACCACACTGTGATGCAGGGGAGCCATCGCCACCTCATGGGAAAAACCTGCAACTGCAACACAAGAAATTTTACATCAGATACCTGAATTTCCTTTATTTTATTTTATTTTTTTATTTCTTTATATCCATTAAAAACAAATCGTTTTATTAATTGTTAAAGGTGTTTAAGTGGGACCTCTGAGGAAATTTAACAAATAGCTACACAATGTAAAAAGCAATGCAAAACAGTGGCTTTTTATTTTGGCTATTTCTATTTTGTGAAAAGAAAACAGGTTTTGTTTTGTTTTGTTTTTTAATTTTGAAAAATGTATATTTTTATATCCATCCATCCCAGCCCTCATAAAAAAAAGACCATATTTACTTCTTTTCTCTTACATTTCTTTAGTTTTATTTTAGGCTGCATGCTTTATATTTTATAATGAAAAGGAAGGCCAGGAAATCATCTGCTTAAGTATCACTGTTCCAGTCAACTTTATTTTTTGCAGCAGTTTTGATAACAAGATTTGATTAATGTTTAGCACCAAATACCAGCTCAAAGTTTGACACTAACAGAGGACACTAACACAGTATTTTTCATACTAAACAGCTAAGAGGAGAAAGATTATTGTACTTACACTCCCCAAAACATGATCTTTGTATGATGATAACAGAGCTGCATGTCAGCTGGATAAATAACTACTTCATTTTGTTTACATGTTAGCCATTTAGCTCACTCATACCTACATGTCAGGAGTTCATCTGCCCTCTAGTGGCCAGCAGGGATTAAAGCAGCTTCAAATGCAAACACTCCACTACCATCTCCAACAAAAAGCCTTTTTTTTCTCCATGCGTGTTTGCAAAAGATAAGCACCTTGATGCACCAAGAAAGGTTCTCAGTGCTTCCCACAGAAATATGTGTAAAGTTTACTCCATTATCCAGAAAGAGTGAGTTTAAACCATTTTTGTGTATTTTATGACCCTTTCTAGTGTTCAGCTTAGACTCTTTATATTTAAATCGACTTAGATTTTAAACAAAATTACACTGCTCAAAAATCCTCACAGTATCACACAAATTCAGTTAAACTTCAGGGAAATCAGTCTGTCCAGGTAGGAAGCATAAACAGATGTGAAAGGGTCTGAAAACCCTGTCATGTGTGCTCAGTGTGAACCTGCTCTCATCTGTGAAGAAAATGGGGCACCAGTGTTGGACCTGCCAGTTCTGGTGTTCTCTGGCAAATGCCAATCAAGCTGCATGGTGCTGGGCAGTGACTGAGGGTGGCATAAAGATGTCAGGCTCTCATGCCACCCTCGTGGAGTCTGTTTCTGACAGTGTGATCAGAAACATGGACAAGTACCCCACTGGAGGTCATTTTGTTGAGCTCTGGCAGTGCTCCTCCTGCTCCTCCTTGCACAGCGGAGCAGATAATAGTCCTGCTGCTGGGTTGACGCCCTTCTACGGTCCTGTCCAGCTGTCCTCGCGTAATGGCCTGTTTCCTGGTATGTCATCCACACCCCTGACACTGCACTGAGAGGCAAAGCAAAACGTCTTGTGACAGCACGTATGGGTGTGCCACCCTGGAGGAGCTGGACTACCTGTAAAGCCTGAATGGGCCGCAGGTACCATCTCATGGTACCACCAGGGACAAGGACACTAATAACAAGCAAAACTAGACAAAATACATCAGGAGGGATAAGGAGAGAACAATCATCTGTGCAAAGCCATTCCCTTTTGGTGGGATTGTCTTGTTGTTGCCTCTCTAGTGCACCTGTTCTCACTTTCATCTGCACCAAAGCAGGTGAAATGGATTCACAATGGTTTATGCTTCCTAAAAGGACAGATTGATATCCCTGAAGTTTAACTGATTTTGTGTTATCCTGTAATGATGATCAACTGTTCCCCTGATTTTCTGAGCAGTGTATTAAATGAAAGAATCAGCATTTGAAACATAATTTATACCTTCATGCTGGAAAATAAGATTTACACAAGGTATCATTTAATGAGAAACTTTTTAAAAATGCATGAAAAACAAGTCATTAAAAACAGATACAGGTCAGATTTTTCTAGCAGTGTTTGGTGGGTTTATTGGGGGTACCCAGCATTACTGAAATCTTGCTGTAAGTACATTACTTTAAAATTATACTTCTCTGCAGAAGTCAGTCATCTTAAACTCTCTGGAGACTTCTTCCACCATTTTAAACTCTCCCCTGCAGCACTTTCACTTATATTAACCCTTAATCTTTTGTTCAGTTTATTGCAGTAAATGAAAGGCCTGCTGTGTCCATGCCCGGCTTCCTCCTCCTCCTCTGTCCTCCCTCTGAGAATGGGGAGCAGGAATGTGTGATGGGCCGGGTGTATGTAGGCCAGTGATAGGGTCTGCCTGTGCTGCTCTGTCTTTGGCTCAAAAAGTCATTATTCTCCTCCTGCTGCTATTCAGCCGAGGTCCCGTTAGCTCATTGTTATTCTGCCCGAGTGAGAGAGGGAGACAGAGAGAGGCTGATACAGAATGGGAGGCTGACTCTGGTTTCCAACTGCAGGGAGCTGGTTGTACTGGTGGTGGTGGTGGTTTTCTGGCCGGTTTTTTGCGGGCGTGAAGGCATGTCGGTAATCGGCTCAGTAATGAGGAAAGGTACTGAACGGCACCGAGTATCTGACCCCGATTCCTGGGAGTAAAGAGAGGCAGAGAGAGGAAGAAGCTGTGTGTGTGTGTGTGAGAGAGAGAGAGAGAGAGAGAGAGAGAGAGGGGCATGTGAAAAGGGTGGAGGGGAACTGAGATTTAGTGCTCTGCTGGATGAAACAACCCCCCACTAACTAACGGAGAGGGAAAGTAGCCTAATAGGAAGAAAAGAGGGGGTGTAAAACTGTTCATTAAACACTCAAAGACGCGCAGGAAGCCTTTTTTTCATTTCCCACAATGAGACCAGAAAAGGTATGTAACTTCTTTTTATTTAAGTTGCTGAATTATTTGTTACTGTTGCTCAGATGGAGCAACAGGTAGCTGTTATTGGCACCGGCAACAAAGTGCTTTTTTTTTTACTTTGGAAAGAAAACCTCCACTGTGCAACTAATTTGTTCATATTTGCACTTAAAACAGAGCTTGCATAAATTTCTCTTTGTTATTAGGACACTCTGCATGTGTTTTAGTGATTCAAAAGGCTTCACCCGTCTTGCCTTTGATGTAGCTGTTGAAATGAGAGGAGATGGTGTGGAAGAAAGGGGTTAATTTAGCACTGGAGTGGTGCTTAAGCTGCAACATTAATGCATTAATTGATCTGAAGAGAAATCCCAGAAGTAAATGCATGACTGTCTTGCAGCATTTCACCCTAAAACAGGACAAAATCCCTTCATAATTGGTGAGTTTATTCCTGAAATGTTAGTAAGGACATTAGGTTTGCAGCAATGAAATGTTAAAAAATGCCAGTCACAATTTCTTAATCCCCAATTTTGTCCTGAATCCCAAATTTTGATGTTACAACCATCAAATTTAACAGTTTTTTCTTTTAAAAAACAATCTCAACAAAGTAAATTCTTTTTCTGCTTCTTGACTAATCAGCTTTATTTAATTATTTATTTATTAATTTTTTGCTTTAAGTGTTTATATGCAAAGGAATTTAAAGAGGCTAACCCATATGAATGCACCTTCTGTATCAGTTCTCCAACCACCTGCAGACTTTTCCTGTTGCATCCTGAGACAAACAGCACTTTATTTGTTAGCACTAAAACTCACCAAGCTACAATGTACATACAAAATGCTCTTGAAGACAAATGTGCATAGTTCTAAAACCCTGCAAACTAAATGAAAAAAGACCAAAAAAAAGTTCCCATTTCTCTGTCTTTCTCTTGCACAACAACAGACTATTTCCCTCCCGTGACAAACTACAGACCACACCAGGGTGGCCTTAATGAGCAAGAGCCTGGAAATGTTTTCTTTGTGTCATATACCATTAGTTGATCTGGGTCAACGTTTTCTCTGTAATCTCACCATGATAACAAAGAGGGGCTGCACAAGAAAAAAAAAAAAAAAAAAAAAGGAGGGGGGGGGGGTTTTTTTTTTTTTTCTCTA
>VUQI01058602.1:21685-41958 GCA_015106735.1 Paratilapia polleni
ACCATTAGTTGATCTGGGTCAACGTTTTCTCTGTAATCTCACCATGATAACAAAGAGGGGCTGCACAAGAAAAAAAAAAAAAAAAAACAATGAGTGGAGTGAGTCTTTTGCTATCAAATCCAGACTGGAAATCCTTTGACCCCTGAGAAATCCCCCTCTTGATGGTCCTCTCTGCCGAGGAAACATTGTTGTCGCGTGTTTGTTCAGAGCCCTGACACCTGTGACTCAGAGTGGAGGAGCCCATTGTTCTTATCTGAAATGGTATAACGGGTCTGGTGTGCAAATCTAGAAGAAATATTTGGGCTGTAGTGTTGTGAAGCGATAATGTAGGAACTGGCAGCTGAAACACAGGCAGGATCCATGTGAAAATAACACAGCTTCCCTCATACGAAACCCAAGATCATCCTCGACACTTGTTGTGGTGGTGCAGTGGTGTTAAAAGTCCTCTCGCTCACTTAAATCCCACACTTTTAATCTTTCATGGAAAGATGTCACTGAAAGCTAAAATACAAGGCTTTTTTTATATAATGGTTGAGTTTTGCCACTTTATATTACAGATTGAGGCGGTGTTGCATTACACTAATCTGTTTGCATTTTATTCATCGAATCATCAGTTACTTTTCGGGATGCACCAATATATTGGCCGTTAATCAGTATCGGCTGATATCGGCCTTGTTGCAGGCATCAGCCTATCAGAAAGTAAGGTGACCTTTACTGATGTCAGTGGCTGATGTTCATCTGTACTATCACATCAATTTTGCACTGGTGAGATGCTCTAAGATGGTGTGATGAAGAGCTTAAAGACATGAAAACAGTTCCGTTATTCTTAGATTCTTTGTCATCTTGTTACAAATTGAGGATAAATATGCAAAAATAAACAAACAAGCAAGATAACATTCGTACAGGCTTCATTTATTGGCCAAACTGCTACTTTAAGCATCAGCATGTGTCCATCTCTAAGTGCTTTGTCTATAAAGTTGGGTTGCTCGATTATGGCAAAACCTGAATGTTCTAATAAACATGGAGATTCACTGAAGTTTAAGTCTTTTTAACAGTAAATTTTCTTTAACTTTACAATGTAATTTAACAGAAACAGAAAAACAATGTGAACTAAACTAAACATGCCACAGCCTGGTGGGAAGTGAATTCAAGATTTCATGGAGGGGTAAAAGGGGTAAAAAATAGAAAGGATAAGAAAAAGGGATGAACTGGATTTATAACTGAAACCTGAAAAATGTGGTTATTTGCCCAGCTCTACTTTAAAATGTAAGAAATAGTGAGAAATGACAGTAGATGTCTTCACGCATGCACTCTGAACTTTTCCAGACATTGTCTAGCATTGCTGCATGAGAGAACGTAAATGACTCAGACAGCAAACGGTCTTTAACCTGCCAGACTTTAACTACACACATGGCCTGAATAGCATCGTGAGTGCTGCCTCCTGCACGCTCTATCCAGGGAGCTTCTTCACCAAAACCAAGCAGAGTATTTCCCAAACCCAAATATGTTGAGCTCAGTGTCATTTATGACAAAGAATAGCATCACGTAGTGAATGTTTGGCATTTTTGTCTGAAAAATAACAAAAAAATAACAAAAAATAATCGATCATTGAAATAATTTTCTGACAGCTGATTAAATACAGTCTTTGACGTCTGAGCTTCTCTTTGTAGTTGAAAGTAAAAGCTCCTTGCCTTGAGTGTTCTCCTCGAGAGTGATGAAATATCATTGAAGTGTGTTTTATCTTCATCTGTACTCTTTCAGGGCATCTGTGTCTTGTGTGAAGCTTAGAGACGTGAACAGCAGGAGAAAAACACAACACAATCATATATAGTGACAGCGGACACGCAAGAGAAGACAAAATGTCTCGAACCGAAGAGGTCAACAAGATGACAGAAAATGTCTACAAGGTAAAACTTTAGTGTCTGTCTGGTTTGTCCTAATAGTAACTCTTACAAATATATCATCTCTCAGTTTCAGGTTTTTATTGTTCACAAACACCATCACATACAGTGTAGCGCTCAGTGGCAGTCTTTGAAATGAGCAAACACTTAATGGATTTACATGTATTGCTGCCAACAGGGGATTCTGGACCACTTCAACCCCAGTCTGAAGAACTTTGTGACCATGGGGAAACACTATGAGAAAGCTTTGACAGGTTAGTGAAAACACAGGCTGACTCAGGTGCTCCTCATTGCTCTGTATGTAATCATTTTTCAGTTTTCTGTGACATTTACTCTCTTCCTCAGGAGTGACTGTGGCCGCCAAAGGGTACTTCGATGCTCTTGTGAAACTCGGAGAACTGGCGAGTGACAGCCAAGGCTCCAAAGAGCTTGGTGAGTGGGCGGCTGGTAGAGAGGCAGCAGTTTGTGGAGAAAATAATCATGAATTGGCTTTAGACCTAATAGATTTTATAGAGTTAATGTGGCAGCTGGTGAGAAGTGGGAAGTAGCCTGTGAGTCGGCCGCATGTGTTGGCAAACGAGGAGATGAAGACAAGAGGGGATGAGGAAATGTAAAGAGAGAGAAAGGCAGAGAACAGAGGGAAGGGGAGAGAGTAGGGCCATTGTTGGGAGATTAACAACACCACATGATCTCATTGTAATGCTGAAAGCAGCGGGGGAGGCAGGCAGGAGTGTCGGAGGGCGAGATGCCAGCCACCACATACTACAGCACTGTGTGACCGACGGAGGCACCCACAGCTGACCGCCACTTTGTGCATCAGAAACTGTGTCAAAGCAGCAACTTTCATCACATATTTATTGGTTTATTAGTGGTGTTGTGCATATTTATACGTGTTTATACTGTGGGCGGCTATTGTTAGTGCAGATTTTGGCTCTCACCATTCATATGTCTGCAGAGGGTAACGGTGTTACAAATAAAAACAGCTGATTTTCATACAAAAAGCTGAAAAAAAAATAAAAAGCTGATTTTCAGTCTAAATAACGCGATGCCTTCACTGCTGTGCTGCTCCTCACAGGAGACACACTGTTTCAGATGGCCGAGGTCCACAGACAGATTCAGGTGCAGCTGGAAGACGTGGTAAGAGAGGCCATCAGCATGCTCATTTCATTGCTGTTGCCAAATAATGACGCTGCGATAGGCATGTATTGCAGTAAAGCAGATAAAGCTGCCAGAAACTGGGCTTAGCATCAGAAAAAAACAGCCTGTTTAAACACTCATTCTTGGCAGAGTTTGCTCTGATAAAATGGCTGCTGGTTCACTCCATATAAAATCAATCAAATCTGAAAAAAGTTCCCACCTGACCCTGATTTTTTTTATGGATAATTACTTTAGTATATTTAATGAATCCATGCAAGGGCCCTCTGTGATACAGGCCCATGTGCATGCTCAAAGTTTAAGGATTATGAAAAACTTCTTCAGGACTTAAGTTGTTTGATTAATGTGATATGTCCACACTATTATATAGAAGATGTGGACCTCAGTGTGGTTTCACTTGTTTTGATTAGCCACCTATCCCATATGGTTATATGACCCTTGAAAATTGACCCAAAATGCACTATTTTCTCTTATCAGAAAACCGATAAAACATCCAAATGTTTGTTTCTGTTATTCTATGCTATAGACATTAAATTGGTGCAGTTTTCCAATGAAACTATGTTTTATCCCAAAGTCAGTTATAAAAACAAATCGTTCTGAACCAAGACAAAATTTTGGCTTTATATGGTGACACATGGAGTGGGTGTAAAACTGGTTTGGTTGAAGTTTTTAGGTTAAATGTGTTTTTCAGCCCTGAAAATTTCACGTTGATTTCTCTTGTACTTGTGAAATTATGAGGGTTCAAAAATGCTGGAAAAATCATGTGAATTAAAAAGCCAATGCCTACATACTTTGACGACCTGTAACTTACAAACTATTCATAGTATGAAGATCAAATTTTTCTGTGGCTTCATTAAACATGTTAAAGTTGTTCCGCTGATTCTGAGGGGGTCAGTCATGAGGCACTGATTGATTTTTCATGGAATAACTCTGGTGGCTGTTAGCAGCTCTTCTCTGCAGAGACATTTGACATACATGTTGACATGTCAGTGCACTTTATTTTAAATGCTTTATAAGATTTATTTCATCAACAGTTAAAGCTGTTTCACTCCGAGCTGCTCGCCCAGTTGGAGCAGAAGCTGGAGCTGGACATCAAATACCTCACAGTAAGTGCACAGGTTGACTTCGGTATCTCACACTGAAACTTAAACACACTCATTCTAATAAGCCAGGTTTTAAGATTTTTTTCATTCTGATTTTTTATTTATTTTTTTACCATTAATTGAAATAGAAAGTAAAGATGCGTGTAAAGAATGCTGAGAGAGAAAAGAAGAGTGTTATGATGCGACAAAGGTGTTGTGGGGCTTTTTAGAAAAGATAAAATAGAGTTAAATGAGTGGCTTTGGTCAAATCTGTACTTAAATATTAAATACAAGTTTTGTCAAATCCTGTATCTGACTTTCTGAATCTGCTTTCCTCTCAGGCCACACTAAAAAAGTATCAGAGTGAACGGAGGTCTAAAACTGAGTCAATCGAGCGCTGCCAGTCCCAGCTGAAGAAACTCCGCAGGAAGAGCCAGGGCAGCCATCACCCCAACAAATACGGTGACAGAGAGATGCAGGTAACAGAGGTTTAAAGTCTCAAATCAGCTACATGGTATTCAGAAATTTTAAAAACGAATGAGAAAAGAAAAAGTTAGTAAGACTGTGGCCTCTTTTCGTTTCCTAAACATCTCACTCAGCATTACAGCAGATTAAAAAGCAGAGTTGTGTGAGTATTTGTGTGACAAATAGGCCAGTGTGAATACGATTAAAGAACAATCTGTTTCAGCTGATTTTTCAGAAAACAACTAACAAGGAAAATATCAATGATATAAGAGGGTCAGCAGCTTTGGCCACTTGAAGAATGAAGAAAATGGGAAATGAAAGGGCAAAAATACATAAGAAGGAAAGGTCACTGGGCAAAGGACAGTGTTTTATCATTTGGATTTTGTTATCACTGGGCAACAGGCAGGATATGATGCAAGATACTCCTTTGGCCTCTGTGTTTTTCCTCTCTTTACAATGTGCATTAAAGGTTACTTTATCTTTGAGTATAGTGTAAGTGATGATAAATACAGGTGTGTGCGTGCATTTGCGAATGTTCAGCTTTGCAGGTTTGAAATTTTGGGCTTTTCCTTCAGTTTGTGGAGCTGATGAGCCGTCGCCAAGGCGAGCTGGACACGCTGGTGGCTGCAGGTTACAGGTCCGCACTCACTGAGGAGAGGAGACGCTACTGCTTCCTGGTGGACAGACAGTGCTGCGTAACCAAACTGCTCATTAACTACCACTCCAAGGTGATTTGTTCAGATCTATTTCATATCTGTTTAAATATCTGGATATTTCCTTTCATCAAATACAATGAAAACTTCAAAACTCACAAATAATTTACTACTAAGCATGAACATGTAATCAGAGCCTGATGGAGCTTATCCCTCTCTGTTGAACATAATCCAGGTGAGAGAGCTTCTGTCTCAGAAGCTGTCATCTTGGCAGCAGTCATGTTCTCAGCCAACAAAGCTCCCGGAACGTGCTCTGAACCTGCTACGTCACACTGCGCCTCAAACCCCGGGGGCTGCTGGGATAGCCGAGGTCCTTCGTCACACCAAGCTCGGCACTACTCAGCCCGAGCAGGTCAGATCATGTTTTATTGTGCAGGGTCTGCTATGCGCATCTGCTATGTGAATATATTTGAAAACACTAGTGGATAAACTTAGCTGTAAAGGTGCGAGTTAAATCAAGTTAAGTCAAACCCAACAAGGATATTTATACAGACCTCACTGTGCCTACCAGTTATCCTCTGCCCTTACAATATAAGAAATATAAGCTTGTGTTGTGAGTGTCTCCTTTGTTAGCTCACTATAGTTAGGTCCATAAGTTTTTGGACGACAAGAAAAACCCCTTTACAACATCTAGCCAAGTCAAGAACATTCAGAGGAGGTAGGTGTATCATTGTCAAAATGTACAATTAAGAGACGCCTTCGTGAATGTGAATACAGAAGGTTTACAACAAGGTGCAAACCACTGGTTACACTTAAGAATGAGAAGGTCAGATTAGACTTTGCCAGAAGTCTGATTGGATGGAGCTTGACAGTGCAAATCAATAATGACCCAAAAACATACTGCAAAAACAACCCAAGAGTTTCTCAAGCCAAAGAAATGGGATATTCTTCAATGGCCAAGTCAGTCATCTGATATCAACCCAATAGAGCATGCTTTCAGTTACTGAAGACGAAACTGAAGGCAGAGAGACCCACAAACAAGCAGCAACTGAAGGAGGCTGCAGTAAAGGCCTAGCAGAGAGGGAGGAAACACAGCTTTTGTTGATGTGCATAGACTCTAGATTTTAGGCAGTCGTTAACTGCAAGGATTTTCATCCAAGTATTAAACCAGTCCTTATACTTAAAATTATGTTATTTTGTACAATTACTTTTGAACCTCTGAAAATGGGGGACTGTGTATGAAAATGGTTGTCATTCCTGAACATTTAATGCATTACTTTTGTTGAACTGCTTGAATTAAAGCTGAAAGTCTGTATTTCAGTAACATCTTGATTGTTTGATTTAAACAGAGGCAAAATTAGTGTCATTGTCCAAAAACATATGGAACCAATTGTAGGTTAGGTTTCAGGTTCAACCAAAAACAAATGTATCTTACATGGCTGGCAGAGTTGTTTTTTACTGTCTTTTTGGCAACATTTTGCTGGACCTGTGTTGAAAGTTTAGCAATTCTAAAAGCCAAATCTGTTTTGTGAGCCGAGATATCCAGACTTGTTTCCACACATTTTAACAGGATATAATGTTCTTCCAAGTCAAGTTATAGTAAAAAAAAATCCTTTTTGCTTTTTCTCAAAAGTCATTTAGTTTAAAACAGGTCTGATTTATTTCTAAATCACGAGACTCTAGTACGTTCTAGGACATTTAGAAACTCACAGTTTAATAAGCCACTGACAACATTAGAGTTTTAACAATGACCCATATTTTCTGGTAGTTACTGTGATCTGCTCTCAATTTTCAGAGGCTCTCTGTTCAAGAAGTCCCTCCTCTGCTAAATGGAGACTCCAGTCGCTCCCAGCAGCAGCGCTTACTCCCCTCCTCCACCCAGAGTGACACCTGTCCTCCTCAGGGCTCGCCCCAGGCTTTCCGCTCTGCGTCCTCCACCGGAGGAGCTGCTGGAGGTTCATCGCAGGGAGCGTCTCCTCAGCACACCAGCACACCCGTCAGTGCTTCGGCAAGCCCACTCCCTGACAGCAGCGCCAGTGGCAGCGCCAGCCCGGCTCCATCCACTCCCACCACCACCACGTCCAGCAGCTCAGCCCAGCAGAGCTCGCTCCTCCTGGCCACAAACACGTCCAACCTGTCCCCGAGCCTGATCCCCTCCACCGTGATGTCGCTCAGCCAGATCTCCCCGGCCAGCAGCTCCTCACAGGGCATGACCCTCTCTATCCCCCACAGTGCACCTCACAGTCCTCCTCTGTCCCACAGCGCTCCTCTTTCCAGGGCCATGACTCCTGTGCAGCTGTTGCACCAGCAGGTAGAACCAGGGGGGAGCAACACTTTATCTCCGTCACATAATCCCTGGCTGCTGAAGACCTCAGAGATGAGTGCTACTGCAACACTTCCACTGCCGAGGAGACCTGTCAGTGAAATGAGACTGGGCGGCTTTCAGGGTGAGATATGATCCAGCACATCTGTTGGGTTTTTTTTGGGTGTCTTCGTTCCCAACATTCACTCCTCATTTTCTCATTTTATTCCTCCACCTAGGCTCCAGTCTTCCCAGGATGCTGCCTTTATCTGGACCTGCACGTGTGGAGGCCATGTTTGCTCATACACCTGGAGCATCAGATGGCGGCAGAGGAAGCGTAGTGGGAGGGGCTTGCTTACTGCACTTCCTGCCTGGTGACAACATCACTCTTCTCATCTCTGAGCCCAGAGATGGGTGGCACTATGGTCAAAATGAACGGACTGGACGGTATGGTTTATCCATCTTTTCATCCTGCTTGATATATTGAGGGAACCTTTAGACCTTTAACGTCATTATTATGCTCAAAATAAAAAGGACTGTATTAAATACATAAGATAAGGCTTTATAAAATTGTCTTCAGCTGGTAGATTGTGTTCCCGTAACCAAAACAAAGCAAAAACACAACTTGATGAACATGATGGTTCTTTTGTTCATCAGTCTCGCAATCATAATTAGAGTTGCACCATCTGGAGTGACCATACTTGTAGATGATTGGAGGAACATAAAGTCAGGTTCATCATGAAACCAGAGACCACAGAGGCTCTGCCAGCCCTGGTGCCCATCATTGCATGCGAATGTTGGCACCACTGGATTCCTTGCTGTTGAAAATTTAGATGTAGAATCTTATGTTAAATGATGTTAAAATCTTATTTAGAAATTTGAGTTTAACAGCAGCAATAAAATCTTAAGATGGGATCTACATGACATCTGAGGGGCGTACTATGAAGGAAGTTCAACACAGCCAGGCTTTCTTTGCGTTGACAAAACCTAAAACCCCAGTTGGAGATAATGGGTGTCACAACAGTGGTTTTTAACTTTCTCTGTTAACCCGGGCTTTCTGCTTCAGGCACATAAAAAGGGGTATTTCACACACAAAATGATTCCTATGAGTGCCGCCTACTCCAATCAGAGACATTATCAGATGATGATGATAAAATGATGATAAAAATCTATAAAGAACAAAAAAATATGAAATATAACAAATAAGACAGGAAATTAATGCTGCAAAAAAACATTAATCTGGTTATTTAGCTCATAGAGTGGTAAAATAAACATTTTAATTCGAGTTAATTATTTTATTGCTGAGTCTGCTCTTGGTGCTGCTGTTTATTTCTAATGTGACGGCTGCACATTAGAGCTCTGAAACTTTAAACTGCATACATTTATAAATTAAAGGTTACTGTCCCATAACCTAATAAAAGAGACATGGAAATCGCTTTAGTTTGTCATCAGATCAAAGTGAAATTAATTTTATTGATTGAATAGCTATTCTTGGTGTGTGTTCTGTGTTCTAGTAGCTATTCACCATGTGAAATTTTCCTTCACAGGAAAGGCTGGTTCCCTTTCTCCTACACTCAGCCACATCACAACAAGATGGATCTCCTCGAGAGGTGAGTGAACAAAGAACAACTACTGAAATCTGGTGGTTTGAAGGTTAACTCTGTAACGCCATATTTGATACGTGACTTTTTTTAGACCTCTACATCATCAGTGTGATTTTTTTTTTTCCTGAACAATCAGACACAAACATAAACAAACTGTGAGGAATAAATTGCACAAAAATGATACAAATCAAAACTCATGTGCAAATTGATATTTAATTTCTCTTTTTTAATTTGTCAGAAGATTCAATAAACACTCCAGTTTCAAAAAACTAGAATTTTCTGGCAGTTATTTCATGGTTCAGGCTATATAGGGTTAAGAGCTTTGACGTTATTAATGACAGAAATGCTTCCTTCACATCCCCTCAGCTGTTTTGGCTGATTCATATAACACTTGATGGAGTCATTTTTGTGTTGAATCTTATATGACACTCTTCCCTTTTCCATTCATGTATTCTCAATAACTAAAAACACCTTTCATGCCATCATAATCACATTCAATCGCCCTTCAGTATTCCCACTGCCCTCTCCCTCTTCACTCACTTTCCAACAGCAACAGAGTTGTTGATGAATTCAGACAAAAATCAACATTTGCCTACTCTCATTGTGTTTCCTTTCTCTTTTTTTCCGCCCTGTGTATTCTTTCCTCTCTGTCTGTGACCTTCCCTTTAGCTCGCTCTTTTTATCTAGAGCTAACAGCACTAGTACCGGACAACTCGACAAACTAGGCTCTCCGGGTCTCCCAGCCCTCACCCCTGAGTCAGAGGAGGAGCGCTCTCTTCCTCCCCAGAGGGTCAGCACCTTCCGCCCGCGCCCCTACAGCATGGCCGACAGCAACAAGGTCAGAAACACGAAACCTGTGGGAGGAGGTCGAGGGTTAGAGTGAATGTTTCCTCATAACTGACCCTGACTGTTAAAGGAAGAGATACACCTGCTTTGTAATAATTCAGTACAAATAGTGATCCACGTCTCTTCTGCTTTACAGATCACCTCAGAGTTGGCCTCTCCACCACCCTCACCGACCAGGTAACTTTATAGCAACTCACAGGTGCTAATTAAAGGGGCAATCCAACGTTTTTATTTATCAAAGTCTATTTACTAGTCACATAAAATACTACACATCTTGTAAAGATTGTAAGGCTCTGAGAGGGCTTTGTTAAAACTGAATGTTAACACAATTCTGGTGATTGTTCTGTCTTGTTCTGCTGGACTTGACTATCGATCATGATTTACTCACTGAGCGTTTAGAACATTGTGTAGGAGTCAAGGGTTTGGCTCTAAATGGGTTCAAATCTTATAGTAAACTCAGGACCTTGTCAGTTAACATTGGAAAATACTCCTCTGGATTTGCAATGATACCATCTGGAGATCCACAAGGGTCTATTTTAGGGTCTGTTCTTTTTACTTTGTACATGCTCCCTCTAGGTCAAATTATTTGTGACTATAAAATCTCTTTTCATTGCTATGCAGATGACTTACCGCTGTATTTACTTTTGAATCTAGGAAATCACTGCTCCGTACCAAGGCTCATTGAGTGTATCTTAAATATAAAAAATTGTATGTCCCATAGTTTCTTACAGTTAAATGACACCAAGACAGTGGTTATATAGTTTCGCCCTCCACCTCTAGTTGATAAAATGAAGGATAACCTGTGCTCTTTGACTACTTTTGTTAAAACAAAGGTTTTAACAAAAGGGGCTTCTTAAAGCTCAGAACAATCTCTTTTCTAAATCTAAAATCTTTTCTAAAGCCATCAGATTTAGAAAAATTTACACATGCGTTTGTTACAACTAGACTAAACTACTGTAGTGCACTATATACTGGAGTTAGTGAATCAACTCTTGCTTGTGTACAGTAAGCACAGAAGGCTTCAACCAGATTACTGACTGGGACAAAATAAACAGCCTCACATTGCCTCCCTCTGCATTACAGAATCCAGTATAAAGTATCATTGCTTGTGTTTAAAGTGTTAAATGGTCTTGCACCGGCATATGTGGTAGATATGCTGTATCCATATACTGCCTCAAGATCCTTGAGGTCTGCATCACAATCACTCTTGACCATCCCTTGGCTGAAGCTTATAAAAAAAAAAAAAAAGGGGGTGTCTTGCCTTTGCTGTGATTGTACCAAAACTCTGGAATGATATTCCAAGCACCTTCAGACATCAGCTGTGACTGGTTTTAAATCTAAGCTGAAGACACACCTTTTTCTTCAAGCATTCATCAACTGCTCATCTCTCTAACTGTGGATGGAGGGCAGCTTGTTGTTGTTGCAAACCCTCTGTTGCAAGCAATGAGTATGGAGTTTGATAACCACGGGTCTAAAAAAATAAGTTATCACATCATTATTTCAGGCGATTCTGGTGCTCGACCATTATTTGAGATCCAGCCTTGACTTCTTAACATACACTAAGTTACTGGTGACCCATCAGGGGTTAAGTGTAATCTTTGAGTTTGGTTAATGTCCACCTGTTTTACAGAATTTCATCTGTTTGGAACAACCAAAGGAAAATATATGACACTTTATTTATACATATGTTTGAAGTGTTTCTGAAAAGTGGTCTATTTACCATGTGGCTGATACAAAACCCAGCCCTAACTCTAATGCTAGAGGGGTCACTGGTAACATGGTGGATGTTGAGAGGTTAAGGAGACCAGTGGCGGTCTGTCAGTTGGTTCCAATGAATCTCAACTACTATTGAAAGCTGTAGTAGAAAATTCTGCCCAGAGAATGAATCTGGCATACTTTGCTGATCAGTTAAGATTTCAGGTCTGACAGTGAGCAATTGTCATTCTGAGCATCTTGGCACGCTGAGTTAGCATTTAACTTGAAGCATCACTGTGCCTGTTCTGTTCTAATTTGGCCTGCTTCCATACATACAGACCAGATGCAGGTCTGATTTTTTGCAGTGCAGGCACATCGGAAATTCACTGGACTTTTACATCATTTGCCAGAACCAAGTCTCCTTCCATGAGAGCCTTATGGAGACAGATGCAGCTAAAAGTATCCCCTGACATCCTGAAAACTCCTCGCTCCAACTCTTCATCCACACACACGCCCTCTGACAGAAGCCATAATTAAAAACTTGTCTTGCTTCCTCTCATCCTTGTTATCACCTGCTCGCTTCCGCTGCACAGAAACCTATAGATGAAAGCGTAAATACTGACTTCAGTGACCCCCATTGTCTTCCATAACATAGCAGCATCTGATATTTTGTGATTGGTTTTTTTTGTGCATGTCGATCAGTACACGATTGTGATCAGTTCGCACTAGAATCTGACACTGGACGTATTTAAAAATAATGTGAGCACCCCAAAACATAATAATAAAGGCAGGTCTGAACAATAAACCAGAATTGAGCACTAAGACTTGCATTGTGGATGTCTCTCTAGAGATGCCCGCATGGCATGCTTAACTTATAAAAATACAGTTACAAATTATTGGAGTGCTCATGTAATCACTGCTTTCCGTTAAGTAACATATTTATCATTTTCCTCCCTTCAGGCCCAATCCATTTGCACACATCCGACTCAGAAAAACTGTCACCAACGATCGCTCGGCTCCCATCATTGAGTAAGCTTTTTATTCCCACCACAGCAGCAGCAGTCCTCTGTGGTCCATCAGTCCATCACGCCTCAGGCTGAATCCTGGAAAGAAGCACACTGACTTGTGTTGGTGTTCTGCTTTTAAATGTAATCAAATACCATGTGTGTTCCATGTATAAAGGCTGTTATAAATATGATTACAGACTGCTGAATTTGGAGGTTGTTGGAGAAAGAAGAAAAGACAATTGTAACATGTGAAAATATGTTTTAGTGAAGTGTGGGCTTTAATATAAAATCTAGGCTAGTTTAGATGTTTACCTTAGTGTTTGTTACACTGTATCCTGTTCGTCCAGAGTAACTAACATGTTTAAGTTTGCCCTATGAAGGATTCCTCTTGTTTATTTTACTGTTTTAAAATACTTTTTTTTTCTTTCTGGTTATTTTTGTGCTGTATTCAGAGACGTTTTGTGTGTTCAGCTGATTTAGGGACTGGATCCTAATAGCAGGTTGTGCACTTTGACTGTAATGAAGTGTTATGGGAAGAGGACAGGCTCCTTCTCTATTACAGTATTATATTTTTTAGAAAAGCTGCCAGATCTGGTGCATTTTCTTGGTTCCAGTGAAGGTGAGCATTTAAATTTATTAAAAGTGTGTTTTATTCTTTTTATTTTAACACAATGATGTTTGGATGAGCTACTTGACATTATAATGAAATTGGCACGCTGAGTTATGTTTGTGTCACTCTTAGTTTTTGGACATGAGAGATGTTGTTTGAAGGCACAAGGCTCTGTCAGATATGTCCTGCTGTGCCAGTTAACACCATTCATTCTGCTGCTGTAAAGTTACATATTAGCATTTGTGAGTAGATTATCGGATTTATCTTTACCTGGACTCAAAAAATTACAGTCTACCTTAAATTTGATTATCCAGAGTTGATCGATTCCATCCACTCACTGAGTGAAATCATCAGTCATCCTTTTTTAAAAAAATACAGAGCAACTTTGACAACGCAAAGAAAACTCATAAACGTCACAGACACAAACTATGAAAGTTGGTAGTTGAATGTTTGGATAGTGGTATCATTGAAAGAAGTGTTTTTTTTAGAAAGTAGCATGTCATGGAGGGTTCAAAGTCTTACGAATGAGAGATTTGCATGCTTAGTCTTTGGATTTGATGTCTTCTTGATTCCTTTTCAGTCCCAAATCTGAAGCTATTCACCAGCTAGGCTGCTTAATTGTAGTTATATGTCTATCAATCAGACTAAGCAGAATCTTAAAGAGAGATGTTAAAGCCAAGACAGATGATAAGATTAGGTTTTTACTGGGGAATTGTATCTATGAAAGTGATGAAGAAAGTATACGGGAAGTTGAATGACGTCTGAGCAAGTGTTCGTGGTAATCTAGAGACATCCAAAAATCATTTTCTGTAGCTCTGTACTCTTTGTTGCCTTTAGCAAAGTGAAACCTGTGCAAACTGAAGTGGTTCATGTTCCTGTTTTAACTTCCCCGAGTTGCTTTGATGTTTTAGCACCTTGAAGATTCATGACATCATCTATAAAGCTTGTAGAAAATCATTTCTATCAGCATATATTGTATAATACTTTATGTAGTGTTGCATCACTAATAAAGATGACAGCAAAATGGTAGAGTTAATGCTTTTAATGCCTGTAAATAGTGCCAAAAGCATGTGTGAATGTATGACTTACTTTTAAAATTTCACTTTGGTAGAACATTTGGACTTTGTGGTAATGCAGAGTAAACATTTGGCACTGGAAATAATACACAGCTGCTGGTAGTGAAATTCAGTCTCCAATTCAGTAACTTACACAGAGGACACAGAATGAGACACTGTCCTTACAGCCTGCACAGGCCTGAATGTGTGTTTAGAGATACACAGTATCGCTAATTCATATAGAATTTTTAAAATTTTTTTATTTAGTCATAGGGAAACCTGTACCACATTTGGTGACAAATACAATGTGAGCAGGTAATGATGTTGGTGTGAATTTGTGTTTACAAAATTGAAAATGTGACCAATATACACTCACCGGCCACTTTGTTCAGTACACCTGTTCAGCTGCTCGTTAATGCAAATATCTATTCAGCCAATCACAAGGCAGCAACTCGACTGTAGACACAGTCAAGATGACTTGCTGAAGTCTGAAGGTGCCAGACGGGCTTGTCTGAGTATTTCACAAACTGCTGATCTGCTGGGATTTTCCCACACAACCGTCTCTAGGGTTTACAGAGAATGGTATGAAAAAGAGAAAATATCCAGTGAGTGGCAGTTCTCTGCCTTGTTGATGCTAGAGGTCAGAGGAGAATGGCCAGACTGCTTCGAGCTGATAGGAAGGCAACAGTAACTCAAATAACCACTCGTTACAACCAAGGTATGCAGAAGAGCATCTCTCTACAGCAGCAGAAGACCGCACCGGGTGCCACTCCTGTCAGCTAAGAACAGTAAACTGAGGCTGCAATTCACACAGGCTCACCAAAACTGGACAAAAGCAGATGTGAAAAACATTGTCTGGTCATCATAGCAACTGTGTGATGCTATCATGTCAACATGGACCAAAATCTCTGTGGAATGTTTCCAGCACTATGCCTTGGAGGATTAAGGCAGTTCTGAAGGCAAAGAGGGTCCAACCTGGTACTAACAAGGTGTAACTAACAAAGTGTCCGGATAGTGTATTTGTTTTTCTACACTTTAAATCAAAGTTGAAAAGCACAGCCAGTGGCTATCCTGTCACAACTCAAGTAAACACAGAACTCTTCTATTAAAGTGAAATATTGTTAAGACATTAGACATCACTTCTCCTCTGTGGAAAACAATGCAGCTCTTTAGACGCTGCAGAAGATGGTATATTGTGATGATGAACACCGCAGAACAGACATTATCTGGATTACTAAATGCTGACATGTGAAATAAAAGCCCTATGAAAGAAACTGTTACAGAGCATGTCTTTTGAAACTGGGATTTCTGTACAAAAAACACAATAAACATAGTAGCATCTGCTCTAGTTTGTTCAAACTTCATGTAGTCAATTAGAAATGAGATATTACAGTTTACTAAATAATCCACAGCTTCGTAGTTTCACTGAAAACAGTGAGTATTCACTTTAAGCAGTTTGTTGCTGTACTGCTCTGCATACTGTTCTGCCACCTTATTGACCTGTGCAAGTAGAATTAAAACTGGTATGAAAAGAAGGAATTCATTTTTAACATAGTTAATCTGATTACATCTTTTTTCAAACTAAGTCACCTCTGAAGGATCAGAAACTGTGTTGAAGCTTAGTTTCAAAACATGAAACAAACACCTTAACCCTAAATCTTTTTGTTCTCCTGAAAAAAAGGGTTTGCATCCTCTTTGTGGCTGTTTATCAGGTTGGTGTATATAGATTTTAACTTAGATATTTTAACTTAGATACGTTTATATCTATATGTGCTATAATGTACTGTCATTAATTAAAATGTATTGGATTAATCCAGAACAATGTATCACAAAAGTAGAATTAAATAGAATCTTTATTGTGGGACACAGACATCGGAGGCAACTATTCAGAGAGATATGAAGAAGAGGAAATCTGAAGTTATAGGTTTTTAAACCAATCCAAGTTTCTTCCTTTTGGTTCACGTGGATGGGCGGGAATGTCCGGCATGTTTCCATCATCTCGCACAGGAACTGCAACGAGAAAATAAGGAAGGAGCTTTAAGATGGTGAAATGTCAGCATTCAACAATACTCAAACACAACCTGCTGTGAAATAAAGAAAGTCAGTGTTTACCTGGGTAGTTGTATGGCACAGCTGCATTCATCATTGCTGTATATTTCGTGAGTGGGCTGATGAACGGAAGAATGGCACCTGAGGTAAGACAGTGCTTTATCATTTATGATATTACACTCACGGGTCATTATGTCTATATTAAAAAAATCATTAGGTAGGTTTCACACAGCAGCTTATACAGAAACAAAAACAGAAACAGAGAGCAATTGGCAAATAGACACACCTCAAGATGTTAATGTCTTAGGTCTTCTTTTTATCTGACCTTGTCCACATAGCTACTGTTCTGCTGGTTTATGTAAATCCAGACCAACCAATATATAGCTTGGACAGAATATTGGTCCAGTATTGGTATAACACATGCATACCAGCATTGGGGTATATAGGTGTCCAATCTGCAACAATATGTAAACTTTACAAAATTACATACTGGAGAATTTACTAAGAATTGACTAAGAATTTGCTAATTTAATGGTCTTCCTCCTTGAAAACAGAAGTCAGTAAATAACTAACATTTAAATTACAATTTAAAGCTGTTTCAATAAGAATTGCCAGATAAAAACTGGGCCATATTATGCACGTTCTTGTATTCTTCTTGTCTTATACACCAATTTCTATCTTTCCCAAAGCACAGCAGCAACTAGAAGACAGTTAAGCCATCTTTAGTGGTTACTATGCGAAGGACTAGAGTTAAAAAGCAACACAAATTCATAAATGATATTTGAGAACCACAAACTGTATCTGCAGTTGTGCACCCTGATTTTTTTTTTTTTTTTTTTACCAGCATATGTATACTCATTAAGAGACTGCAAACACAGGTGCCATGCTTTGTTTAGCTTCTTCTACTTGCTGATTTTGTCCAAGTGCACAACAAGCTCCTCCCTGATTGTATTCACTAAAAATTGCATGTGTGCACTAGGATACCAAACACACTTCAGATCGCTGGTTAGTGGACTGACAGTGGTGGTTGGAAAACACCAGTCGCCAAAGTCTACTGTCTGCAGCACACATAGCAGAGTAAGATCACAGGTGAGTAGACGGTGGTGCCAAGTCAGGCGATGTTCTAAGTTTAAGTTGTCAAGTAGTTTGTGAAAGACATTGCTGGAAAGTTCATGAACAACTGTTATTTTATGATTATTACTAACCTAATTTTATATTGGATCCAAATATTCTGTGTCGTATTGTTAAATAAGTTATGTATTTCTAAGCATTTATAAAAACCTTTTCAGTAAGGTTACTGATGCATGTTGTCGAATGTTATGCTCTCTCTCTCTCTCCACACATTTCTGAGCTCCCTGTAGGAGGCTGGTTACTCACCAAGCAGTCCAATTCCACAAGAAACCACTATAACAGGCTCCTTGTTCCACGCGTTCCTAAGGAAAGCTCCGATTCCTGTAGACAGAAGCCCCACAGGCAGGTTAAAAGCCGCACCAAGTAACAGGCTACGTGCGGCTAGCTAATGCTAGCTAACGTTAGGAACACATTCAAGGTCACGTTTTTCGTTTTATTTAGAACAGACAGTTGTGCTAAAGTAACTCTAGGATCCAGCTAGCGTAATTTTAAACATTAGTGTTCACTTGGACCCGGAGGTCCAAGTGAACCTAATTTCACTGATTAGAACTCAAAAAGATGACAAAATACACACATACCCGCCATATTGTCTGGTGTAGTTTCCACCGAGCGAGTGCTCATGGGAAATGTAGTAACTACTAAACAACGTATAATTCCTGCGCCCGTCGCACGTAAACATTAGAGAGGGAAACAGAGGACCCCTTGAAGCTTTAGGTTTTGATTTAAGTCATCTGTCATGTTTTTAAACGGTCTTCGCTAATTTAACAGAACAAACGACAGAATAACACACAGCCTGTGGTTAGTTTGATGATGAAACTGGAGCTTTAAACTGCAGGTTACAGCACTGTTTCTGGACTAACAAATGTAAGTATTGATAGACTAATTAATAGATTGATTAGTATATTAGTTCGTGATGCAACGGAATTAACTAAGGATTATTTTATTCAAAATAGAAAAAAAAATCCATCTTGGTGTAATCAGAAGTCTAAAACACGGGAAATTCTTTATTTGAACCTTACGCCAGTGTTCCACAAACATTTGTACCCCACTGGGCCCAACGGGCCAGTATATCAGGCTTTTACTGGAACACAAAAATCTATTGTAATTACTTTAATTACTAGCCTAATCTATAACAACATCGCGCAGTTTATTAGTAGATTTAAATTTTGTCTGTAAACAAGTGTAAAAGCTGTGCCCCTCTGTAGACTCAACTCTGCAGACTGTAGGTATTGCCGCTATAAAGACAGAGGGTGGCTGCTGTCAACTTGCAGCAAAGCTTACAAGAAATCTGCCAAATTTAAATGTCTAGCAGTTTATCTACATACGGACTGCTTTCATTTTTAGCTTCTTCTTAATTCGGTTGTGCTTTCACTTTGTGAAACAAACCGGCGGTGGATGGGAGCAGCTAAAAACATCATTTTTATTCACGTTTAAACTAACCACACAGGTGGTTCGGTGAAGGACTTTTATTGGTATTTTAAGGTGAAAATATTGACTGTAAGAAAAAAAAGTCGTTACTGAGGGTCCATTTCAGCCGGGTTTGCTTCACCGGTGGACTCGATTGGTGGAAACACCATCGCTGGCCATTGGTTATGTTGAGCCCTGTTTACCTAATGAATAGTTAGTATTTCTTCTCGATAAGTGACTCATAGCCAGTGCATCAACTATTTTTAAAATAACAGAGTCTTTTTTTTCCCCCCTTCAGATGATGGAGGATTTCTCTGGCTTGGCTCTGCCTCCTCTGTTTGGAGGCCACATCTTGGAGGCAGAGCTGGAGCCTGGTGGTGTGGAGCTGGGACCAGGAGAGGTAATGTTATTGATCTTGGTAAAGGTGATGGTCACGTTAATGCTACTGACAACATGTAGTCAGTGCTTCCTGTAACACAAAGTCACCACTCATTTAACCAGGTCACTAGTGTTGCCAGTAGATATGAACCAATGCAGTGACACAACAACAGCAAACTGTCCTCCATTAATATAATATAAAATCAGGTCTTACAAGCCATACCTTTAAATAAAGAAGCACCAGTCACTTCTTTCATTTAAATATGACATAAACCTGATCCAGTACATATCCCAAGTCAAAATTTGACCACCATGTGGTTCTGTGCACCTCTACATAGTGAGCAGTGTCAGCTTTGACAGGTGTTGTAAAAGGTACTTTTACCTAATCATGTTTTTTGAGATGTAAACTTAATTATGTGACTGTACTGTGATGAAACACGTCAGTGCCGCTCTTAATATTGACATTTCTATCAAATTTGTAAATTCTGCATTTGTAAAAAAAATTGTAAAAATCTGCATTTCATGGGTTGAAAATGCTCTTGGGATTTCTGTACATCATGAAATTTATATCTGTAAAAGGGGTATTTTAATGGACTACTAGTTAACTGGAATAAAAATAAAAACTGCACTTCTGGAAGAAAAAAAACTAACTTAAAAAAATGTGTAAAAAATGAATAAGTTAAAAAAAAATATATAGAGGAAATGTCCTTAATTTTAGTTTTTATCAGTTTGATCAAATTTGTCAACACAGTTAGCCTGATGAGACTTTTGTTTATTGAGACTTTGGAATGTCTACAAGATTGTGAGTCCACTGCCTTCACAAAGTATTGTGTTTTCATTGTAATTTCTATTCAGATTTTCTTCAGTTTTGCCCTTGACAAAAAACTTTCCATAATATAATAAATAAAAAAAAAAGTAAAACAAAAAAAAAAA
>VUQI01058603.1:0-11402 GCA_015106735.1 Paratilapia polleni
AAAGGGAAAAAAAAAAAAAAAAAAAAAAAAAAAAAACATCAATAAAAAAAAAAAAAAAAAAAAAAAAAAAAAAAAAGAAGAAAGGCCCTCAAGGGGCCAATTTGCTGCATCCGTTTTCTTCACATGGCAACATTGGTGTGCAGACTCCTACTGCAGCCAACGAGCAATAACCCAGAAACCTGCAGGAGTAAAGAGGTAACCACTCTACCCTTTAAAACCTATGATCACCATCGTCATGCGGCTTCAATTCAGACGACACCCATACCAGCAAAGAGATGCGGAAAACTGAAACATAATGAGAATTAACAACAGAAATATGCAAAAAGAAAAGAGACATGATGTTTCTTTTAATGTAGACAAGCGGACGGCGTGCTCATGAGGACAGATGCTCAAAGAAGTTGCTTGCATCTGGTCTCCCCCGAAAACATGAACTTCAGATCAGTTAACAGTGGCACTGTTGTCCTTACTCTGACCCACCAGCTGCACCTGTGCTCTGCTTGGAGCAGGACACAGCGTGACATCGGCGCCGCTGTGCATTTATTAAAGAAAAGGTGTGAGCTGGTGTTGGAAAATAAGATGACTTGCTGTCTTGCTAAAGTCTGTATGTTAAGCGTGAAGTCCCTGTGAGCAGCGGGGGTGTCGGTACCAGATCGTGTCTTGCTTCCTGGAGTCGAACACACAACAGGCCAAGCGGTGAGCTTTTGAGGTGCGAGACTTTACTCTCAGCATGAAAGCAAATCAGCGCTTTTCCGAAAATGTTAAAACTACTCCTTTAAAATCAAAAGCATTCGGTGAAGGCAGCAGCGTGGATGCCGCGCTGCTTCAAACAGAGCGCTCGGATTTGTCAGAACTCTCCGAAGATCATCCCCGAGAGTTTCCACTACTTCCTTTTCCTCCCTCCGATTTCACGAACACAATTTATCTCCGTTACAGTTACATCATCTGCAAAGCTTTTTTTTTCTTTTTAAAAACAAACAAAAAAAACCAAAACAACACATGCACCTCCAGCATTTTATACAAGAGTATAATACAAAATAAGGCATTTCATCGTGTTGAGTATTCATGTCGTGTTTTGAGTGTTAATGTGTGTCTTTGTGTGTGAGCGTGTGTACATAGCAACCACATTTTAATGTTATTTCTTTTTGCCCGCCTATAAAAAGACTGCAAAAAACAAACGTAAAGTCAAGATAACTCTTACTTAAAATATATATATTTGTCATATACATTTAGGTATATATTCATATGTAAAAAAACAAAAAAAAAAAAAAACAAAAAAAAGTTAAGAGGGGAAGAGAAAAGCCCAAGAGGTCCCTTTGATAGGCCAGTTCTCAAAACGCCACCTCACCACATTTACCCCCACCCCCCCACATACACACTCATTCCATGACCTCACTGGGTGCCACTGTGACCAGCTGCAAGGGGATCTCCTGATTGGCTACGAGGTCGTGCGCGGTGGTGGTCTGAAGGATGAGCGTGGTTCCGTCGGTGGTGATGACGGCGTCGGTGTTTGGCGGAGACGTGGAAGGGGGCACCCCGCCCTTTTTATTCTGGTGAGTCTTTATGTGCTTGGCCAGGTGGTCGCTCCGCATGAACCTCTTGGAGCACTCTGTGCACACAAACTTCTTCTCTCCTGCAGGGTCCAACAAACACAGTGATGATGTACATTTTTACCAGCAACTAACCATAAATGAGAGTAGCTGTTCGGGATAATTAACTGCACCACATACGGTGTATTCAGAAAGTCTGCAGACCCTTTCAAGTCTGTTGTCTCACACTCGCCTTAAAATGGATACAACTCATTTTTTCCCTTGTCAATCTGCCCACAATACTACAACGATGACCAAGCAAAAACTTATTTTCAGAGTCAGATCCTTCACTTTGTACTGCCTCGAGTCTACTCGGGAATGATCCTACAAGCTCGGCACCTCATTTGAAGCACCTCCCATTCTTCTTGGTGTAACTGTTCAAGCTCAACCATGCTAGACGGGAAGCACTGAGGTCTTTTTCCAGTCTACTGATGCTCAATTGGGCAGCACTATTTAAGTAGTTTTCCATGGAGCCACTCTGTTTTCTTGGTGGTATGCTTTGGGTCATACGTCACCTCAGCAAGAGATCCTGAGCACTTGGAAAAAGGTATTTCCTCAGGATTACTAAATATTTTTCAGCAGCAATCTTTTTTTTCCCCATAATAATGTAGAGTCATAACATAACAGGCCCTTTACCTCCCATTATAAAGCATCTTGAGATGACTCTTGTTTTATAAAAATAAAATTCAATTTAAAAGAAAAGAAAAACATCCCGACTGCATGATGCTGCCACCGCTCTGTCTGACAATAGGGATGCTGTTAATGATGAGATACTCATGCCCTATTTCCTCCACACATTCATTTTCATCAGACCAGATAATTTTGCTTCTCGTGTTCTGAAAATCGGTCAGAAGCCCTTTGTTGAACTCCCAGAACTGAGGAATGGCTCCCATCTGAACACTCTGCCATGAAGGTCTCACTGCTGGAGTACTGACCTCCTGTAAGGTTCTGATGAGCCCAAAAGTCCAGCCACACAGAGCAACTTTATTGCAACATGATTTGGCCTAGGGCCTTCAATCCATCAAGATCATGTTAATTTTGACCTCATATGACCCCTCCTCTCCTTGTTGCACCTTAAAAGTAGGTGAAGTTACACTAGAAATATCTACTCTGCTTCTATAAGGATCTCCCATCTCCACAAAGGGAGTTTGGCTCTCATTCATGGTGACCGTTGGATTCTTGGTGACCAAGATCTTTCATCCCCGCTTACTCAGTTTGACCAGACATTACAGGAGAGAAACGTGGCACCTGGTGCCTGAAGAGAAACCTATAGGAGATGCCAACAGCCAAACTGGGAAACATATGAACCGACACAGTGTATTATTTTTCTTTTTTTTTTGGCTTACTGGATCCATAACGTGAATCAGCATGACATGTGTTCAGCGCTCTGGTGGGAGGACCCAGATATTGATCCTGTTAGCAGTCTTGAATAAACTGTTAATAGAGCCATGGCTTTGTCTGTTTATTTATTTTATTTTTTTTACACTCCATAGTGTAGTGGTTTACACATTTGCCTAGCGAGCGAAAGATCCCCGGTTCGATCCCAGGAGGAGACACAAATCCCTTTGGGGCTGCATCAGGAAGGGCATCTGATGCAAAAAAAATCTGCCAAGTCAAACACGCAGAGCTGCATGCGGCGACCCCTTGTAGTTAAGGGAGCAGCTAAAAGTAACACTGTTTTCCAACTTAAACACCTAAATATTTAACTAAGATTTCACTGGTGCTTCCATACATGCAGTTTTTATGTCCCGCTGACCATTGAAATGAAAACTTTGGCTCTCTCCCCATTGGCTTAGACAGGGTCTTCAAAATAGCTGTTAAATAAGTGCCCGGAAGCTTTACCAAGACAGTAAGACTGAGCAGCTAGATCTATTGATGGAAGATTGTTGGTGGATCTAAGCTCCTGTTTGATAATGATGGAGGCCACAGACAGTCACATAGTGCATCATTGTGAACATTATGTGTACTGATAAAACATGTGACTGCAGTAAAGGGGTCAGATTTCTAAATAAATGAGAGCGTGAACCTACTTGTTGTTTACCCTAAACTATAAAGTATCAGTTAAGGACAAGTGCATATCACAAGTCTGTCTTCACAGTCCCCAACTACATCTCGGTTTATCACACTTTATCACAGGAACAGCACTTTTGTTACAACGATTTAACAATAATATTTTAAGCTTTCTGCTATTTAACGCCACAGATGAACAACGTTGAAATTTCAATGTTCTGTTAGCTGATTCAATTCATTTGAATCATCCTTTCAGCGACAAATAAAATAAAAATTAATATTGCTTATGATATTTATCTGCTGTGAAGTGTCAGTTTCTCTGTTTTTTTTTCATGTTTCACACCTCTTTGCTGAACACTGTGCGACAGAAAAACAAAGCTCTGCACGGCTGCAGACATGAAAACATTTTGCTGTCTGTAATGTTGTAACAGCAAAGTCTAACAACAAAAAGTTACATGTTCTTAGTCATTCTCCCATCATGAATGCTCCTGCACGAGCTCCGATCATAAAAACTGTTCCATTGATTTTTAATTTTCAACACAAGAACCTTTAAAATAAAAGAAGCGGGTTGACTGATGATCTCACCTGTGTGTGTTCTCCTGTGTCTCTGCAGCTCGTCACTCCTGGTGAACCTCTTCCCACAGAACATCCAGTTGCAGACGAAGGGTCTCTCTCCGCTGTGCCAGCGCAGGTGAGCTCGGAGGTGGGACGTCTTCCCGTAAACCTTTCCGCAGCCAGCAATGTGGCAGATGTGCTGCTTCTTCTTCCCCATGCCTGAACCCCTGTGAAAACAAGGGAGAGAGTCTAGAGTGAGTAGAGGAATAATAAAATGATGAATAAAGAGAATAATCCTGCTTCGTTTTTTCAAACTTTTTGTTTTCAGAGGCCCACCTTCCTCCAGACTCTTTGCAGTTGGGGCAGGTGCAGGCGACTCTGCGGAGCCGCTTGCCCTCACCGCTCGGCGTCTCCATGTCCTCATCTCCCATCTGAACACGCAGGTTGTTCAGGTCGCTGGGGTTCAGCGTGGAGTCCCCGCTCAGCTGCCACTCCTCAGAGTCTGGCTCTTCTTTTATTTGGATACCTGAGCAGAGGAAAACAGACAGCAAGAGGAAAATTCAGGAATCTGTCAGGGATTAACTAAATGAATCAAATGAAGAGTGATATGTGTGGCTGTACCAGCAGGACTGCTTGCATCCTCTCCCTGTGAGTAGTGGACTCCGGTTTGTGTTACAGAGTTAACTGTGACCGTCTGGAGGTTGGGTAGGCTGACCTGGCCTGTTTGGCCCAGGGGAAGGGTCTGGACTGGGGCTAAGGTCAACTGTTGGGCCTGGCCCTGGCCCTGGGGCAACTGGAGTCCTTGGAGTGACTGGACACCCTGAACCTAAAGAGAGAACAGGTATTTTTGGGAATGTGGTGGCACAGTTAGGTCTCCTGAAACAGAAAGACAGTCCTTTGAACTTACCTGGAAGGTCTGCCACTGGATCTGTCCAGTAGCAGTGACAGTTTGGGCCTGGATGAGGAAGGTCCCTGGGTTGACCAGCTGCACGCTCTGTAGAGTCTGACCTGCTGCTGCTGCTGCAGTCAGATCCTGACCCTGAGCCACCTGGGCTACCTGGGCCTGACTGTCCCCAGACAGCTGGAGGATGGGCTGTGAAAGAGTGGTGGCATTGGAAGATGAAACCTGCAGAAATTAATTACACTTTGAAACACGGGCCAAAAAAGTAGAATTCATGGCATGTTTTGTTTTTGAATGTGGGAGTTTCTGCAGTGGAGATAAACTGCAAGTTAGAGCTTTTTGTAAGGGCCCAGAATTTATTTGTGGTTATTAACCATCAGGGTTGGTAGCTCTGAACACTTCAGAGTGGATTGGATTCACAAGCTGACTACAGAGGGGTGCAACAATGATGCAGTCTACATTTTTTTTTCACTTGGGGAGATTCAGTCTATCACATGTGCAAGGAAGAAAAAAAAACAACAACAACAACAACAACAAACAAAAACACAAACAAACCAAACCTAGCAGAGACAGTGCACATTTAGACCCTGTCAAATCACTTTTGCTTTGTATCGTGCACACGCCTCATTGTAAATTACATCTACTAGCAAATATCTAAAGAAAAAAAACATTTTACAAAAAGAAGAGATGCACTGTGGCAGTTTGATCAAATACAGATCAGATGAATGAACCTAAAACAATTTTTTATGAACTGACCAATCCAAAAAAAAAAAAAAACAAGCCTTTCAGAAATTAAAAATACAAGGATACCAGCAACAGGATGAGAGGCACCATCAGCAGGAAGAACAGGAAAACTGTGAGAGCCTGACACTTATGTATGTCTGCGTTTGCAGCAGGAATTTTGTCAAATATCCAAATGTCAGTTTAGAGCAATGATTTTAGCCAGCTAAAGGCTTTTTAATAGCATTTCAGCCCTCCGGTGCATATTTTGGGGGTTGAATATTTTCTAGTGTACAATTTGCCCACTGTCTGCGCAGGAGGCAAATCAACCAAGTGGGCTTGGCCATAATAAATTGTGAGATACATATCAGACACAGTAAAAGCTTCAACAAGCATAAAGAGGAATGTCGAAACTTTAAATACATATTTAAAATTTGCCCTGCTGTGACCTTAAAGCATGTCAACCTAACCCCTCATCACTAGGGCTGGGTATCATTTAAGTTATTACATTTGTAGAGGCAATACAGTACTTGAGTTTAGGTACCAACAGCTAAATTATGTATTTCCTGATTATTATTCAGCATTTTCTGTGTTAGCTTTTTAATTAACTCAAGTTTTCTAAAATCTTAAGTCATGTAGAGTAGCTGTGCAAAAACTTCTTATAAAAATGGCAACATGACTCAAACTGGGAATTTATTAACTGTAACAACAAATGAGACATCTGATGCCAGCCTTAAGTAATGACAGTATCCCAGCCCTACTCATTCCCACCTATGGCCTTAGTGTAGACCAAAGAGTGACTTTTCATCCTCAGATTTCTTAATTTTGTTAAACTAATGTCTTATAATTTAAATTCTAGTCAGATCTCTCTTGGGACCATCAGGATCCCAGGTTGGGAAACTGTTTCTGAATGCATACAGGCCTGAGAGAGATACACACGACACGCTGCTAAAGTCACACACGCTGACCTGGATTTGCTGCAGGTGGTTGTGGGAGTTGAAGTTTTCTGAAGAGGGATCAGACACGCCTGCAGACATGGCAGTCGCCTGGGTGAGAACTCCGGTGCCATCGATGGTCTCGGGAAGCTGGGCAGAGTTGGAGGAGGAAGTGGTTGAGGTGGTTGGCACGTAGAGCTCTTGGTTGGCGCTTTGGTCACTCACATGGACCAGCGACTGTTTGGCTCCGGCCTCCTGGTTCTGACTCTCCAGAGCCTGGCTGCTCATGATCAACTGGCCTTCAGGTGTGACCCCTGTTGCGATGGGGACCGTCTGAGCTCCGGTCAGCCCCAGCGACTCCAGGTCCACACTGTTTATAGGGACGAATGTTATGTTGCTGGGAAGCCCTACAGGTACAGTGCCCGTGTACGCCGAACCTCCAGCTAGCGAAACGCCTTGGATTGACTGAACTTGCCCCGCCTGCGTCAGTAGATCTGTGGTCGCCGTTGTGGCACAGCTGATTCCGATGCTACCCTGGCTGCCATCTTGGAGAAGCTGGATGTGCCCCGTACCGTCATCCAACCCCTGCGTGGGGAATCCTGCAAGTGTCCCATCTGCATTTTGGATTTGGGGGATGACCTGGAAGACGGGAGTGACAGTTTTGAGCATGGTCATCACCAGAACAGAACTCCTGTAGCTTATGCGTGTTTCTTTCTCTTTTTACCTGGTACTGAATGCCCGACACTCCGTTTGCTGCAGCCTCACCCCCAGATGCTGTAACATATATGGGCTGGGTGGGAAGACTCCCGATAGGAAGCACATACTGCCCGTTGGATGTGATAATCCCAGAGTTTGGAATGTGAACGACTCCCTGGTCTTCCTTCCCAGCTGAGACGGGAGTCAACACCTCCCATCGATCTGAGCCTGTCAGCTGAATGGCTGACATATCTGTTGTCTGGGAGTACAATCAACACTCAGATTAACAAGGACAGATCACACTTCAACAAGGAGACAGTGACTCCTCTCATTTTAAGATTAGTTCACAGGTTGGCTATTGTCTATCAGTGAGGTTTGGATTCAGAAACTGTGCAGATACATCAATGAAAAAAGTGGAGCACGAGCAGCAGCAGATATATATATATATATATATATACACACACATACATACTGATGCAAAGAATTTAAAGTCACAAGTGAGATGCAACCACCAACACACAGAGTGAAGATAACAGGCTCAGATACAGTCGAGAGCAGGGTGTGGGGGATGGGTGGCCATTACAACACAACTGCAAGCTACTGTTTTGATTATGGACGCTAGCCCTGCTACGTTAACACCCCCCTGCATCCTCCGAGCCCAAGGTACACCGGCTATCTTCCAGCGAGCCGACCCAAGTGACTGACTTCAGTGTCCTACCCACTATGGGCGGGTTTTACAGGGGTAAAGTGGGTGGCCGTTATTGAGGGGAACACAGGAAGTGTACGGCTTTCTCCCCATGCCATCAAAATGTTAAAACCTGTGAACATCATGCTCCCAAAAACACAACCAGAAATCGAAAGCGAGCAAGAAAGACGAGCTAGAAAATGTCGGATACCTGTGTTTCCGCGGTGCCGCCGGGTTGCAGAAACTCGCTTTGACTGCTGTCCACGTCCGCGGACGCCATTTCTCCTTGTTTCAGAGGCTGCTCTGGCGCTAGCAGGGAGAGAGGGGGAAACTCAGCAAAACTCTGTAATCTTCAACTCCTGCCTGCCAGAAAAGCTCGCAAAGCATCCCCACTCTCCGGTCCAAAAGGAGCCGACTGCGAAATTCAACTTTGCAGCGGAGATTCTGAAGAAATTTGGGCCGAGCTCGACTGTTTACTTTGTCAACTCCGTGGCTAGCCAGCTAGCTCAGTTAGCTAACCATATCTAGCTCGTTAGCAGCAGAGCTAAAGATAAAAAGGCGCAGCTCGCTTGGCTGTAGCGTTCACAAACTCACCGATTAGTTGCACGCTTCGATGCGCTGAACGTTTACGTACCAGTCATAGCGTGAGTGGTAGTAACCCGGAGGATTGTCGGATCAACTAAACTCCGAACATGATTATTTTATCAAAGGCGGGCCAGTGTTGATCGGTGAATTCGGGTCGATTTTTTTTTCTATTTTGATTGACTGTGCGGGAAACACAAAAAGGTGGGACTAACAAGCTTGACCGTCGAATTTGCATCACATTACAGGACATCCCGCCCTTCTTCTCTAAGGCGATTGGTTGAGCGGGGGTTGTGGTGAGACGTCAGTGGCTAACTGGGTTGCCAGTCATTCTTTTTTTTTTTTCTTTTTTCTTTTTTTGTACGAGTGTTTCCTGTTTGTTGAAGGAGACAAGAGAAGGAATGCAGTTGTTGAAATTTCAGGAGGGAATAGTTTGAAATCGGTGGCATTTAAATTAAAAATTAAATGCCCCAGTTCATCCTTAAAAGTCAAATAAAGTTATCTATTCTCCTTTTTTGTATCGCTTTAACTGCTTTTCGCCCGAAAGCTCCAGTAGTATTGCGATGAGAGGATTTTTTTGAAGTTTTTACTGCTTGCAAACGTCAGTTGACCTCCATAATTACAACCAGGCAGCTGCATGCGTTATTACAGGTTTACACTGACATCTGGCTCGTTATAATAGTTAATTTCACAGCCTCACAGTTAAAGAAACCGCTGCTATCAAGGATCAGGAGCGCTTTATTTTTTACTTAATTCGCATTAATCTTTGTGCTGATGTTTAAAACGTCCAGATGTTTCAAGAGCTGCGGTACTTTTGTTAGTCTTTTGAGTTTATAAACTGATTATAACCATATTTCCTTTTAAAGTGTAAATGTATGCAACAAAACATGTTAAAACTTTAAACTTTCATGTTTTAGATCCAGTGAAATGGATACCTGAAAATAGATTCAACTGAGTGAGGTAATTACACCTATACGGTGTATAAAATCAAATAAGTCCATAAACTTCACAAGAAAGCAGTCTTTCATTACCATGTAGAAAGTGGACATGTTAAAGCATAAAAGGGACTCCAAAAAGTTATTAGGTGTAAGCATTTAATCCTTCCTCATCAGCACGTGAAATTCCAGTCGTGAAAGTATAAATGCTCAAGCTTTATTATCTTCAGAAAGCTTCAGTGTTTATTTTTGAGTCTTGGATTCAAAATTAAGCATGTATCAAAATGAGGACATGTGAGGAGAAGTTCAAAGCTTTTTTTAATGCTTAAAAACTCAGTTTATCTATTTACAATGGATTTGAAATGGATATTTTAAATAGATCTTTGTCCAAATCGGTTTAAAATATCTTAAACTTTCTCAGCATGTACAGGATGTACAGCTTAAGCAGAAGGCTGCTTAAGCCTATTTTCTTAAATCCCATGAGGCATGATTTAAAAACACAGAATTATTATATTTATGACCACTATGAATGCACAATAAACAGTGTAGAAGTCCACAATTGCTCTGGTAGCACAACCCAAAAGTCTTGAGCCACCCCTCATTTCTCTACATTTTGTTTCCAAGGAGCCAGATTTTTTTGTAATGTTGTAATGAGTAGTAGTTCTCCAGGTTTTCTGAAGGTCTTTCAAAGTTTTTCTTTGGATATTGGCTGCTTTTTCACTCATTTTCAGTTCAGTCCTTGTATCTGACCATTTTCAGAGGACTTTATTTTTTGTTTCTTTAAGCCACTTAACACTGACCTATAAATCACTGAAGCATAAAAAAGGCACCTAACTCAAGGAATGAACCGGTGTCTAAATATAACAGACAACTTAACAAAGAACCAATTTTATATGGTATCTTTAGGCACTTTGTTACTAGCAGCCTGATGCAAAAACACATCATTTGTTCCCATTTCTTTAGTTGAATCTATGAAAAACGCCAAAGATAACACAGTTTGACAGGCATAAAATATTATCTATATAATAGTACTTAAAAATTTAAGGAAACTGGACAAGTGGAGGACAGAAGAAGAAGTGGCAGATCTAAAAAATAAAAAATAAAAATATCTACAGTATCTGAAAGTCATGTCCTTAAGAAATACAAAAAAATCCAGCAGAGACCTGACACAGGACCTGAGAGATGCATCTGGCCCTTCAGTTGATCCATCTACTGTTCACTGAAGCCTCATCAGAAATGGTCTCAGTGGAAGGGTGGCTGTCAAGAAGCCATTTTTAAGGAAGAAACAGGGAGAAAAGGCTGAAGTTTGCCAAATTACACAAGAACTGGACTGAAAATCAGAAGCAACAGGTCTTATGGAGTGATGACTCCAAGTTTGAAATTTTTGGTTCAAATTGTCATTAATATGTATGGAGGAGGTCAAGAGAGAGGTACGACAGTGAGTGTATACAGGCATCTGTGAAACAGTGGAGGCTCTATCATGGTTTGGAGCTGCATTTCAGCCAGTGGTGTTGGAGATCTTGTCAAAAGTGAAGGAATTATGAACACAGAAAATTAAAGTCAGATTTTGATCCACTGTGCAATGCCATCTGGAAAGCATCTGAGTGGCAGTGGCTTAATTTTTCAGCATGACAATGATCCCAAACACACTGTCAATGCAGTAAAAGCATAGCTGGATAGAAAATACACAGTGGAACACTATCAGTCATGGATTGGCCTCCCCAGAGCCTGGACCTCAACATTATTGAAGCAGTGTGGGATCATCTTAACAGAGAACAGAACAAAAGGCAGCCAACA
>VUQI01058605.1:0-14210 GCA_015106735.1 Paratilapia polleni
ACACTTCCTAAGTTAAAACATTTGTAATGTGTTGTTTAAAAATGAATATGAACTTGTTTTTTTGCATTATTTGAGGTCTGAAAACACTGGACCTTTTTTGGTATTTTGACCATTTTTCATTTTCTGCAAATAAATGCTCTAAATGAAAATATTTGTATTTGTAATTTGGGAGTTATGTTGTCAGTAGTTTATAGAATAAAACAAAAATGTTCATTTTACTCAAACATATACCTATAAATAACAAAATCAGAGAAACTGATAATTTTGCAGTGGTCTCTTAATGTTTTCCAGAGCTGTATGTATTTTTCCTATCTTAAACCTGGTTCTGTCCATGGGTTTCTTCCTCTTAAAAGGGACTTCAACTTCCACAGTACTTTAAAGAGTTGTTCAGCTTGTAGCCTAGTTTACCTGAGTATTCCCATTTTAACTCTAAATAAGCACCAAACATGACTTATGTGACAAGGAGGCATGCCAAGTCACACTCTGTCAGGGTGAAGTTTGACTGAGGTGCATCAGCAAGTCGTGTCAGTTTCTGTAGACCGTGAAAAGGCTGCTGTAAATTTTACAGTACCTTACTGTGAAAGTATTATTAGTATATTACCAAAAGTACTGTTACTGTAAACACAATTTGTGCTTGTAAGTACAAAACAACAAATGTCTGCAGTATATTTATGATAACTGGTGTAGCAAAGAGAACTGAGACAGAGAAGATATAACAGAAATCTTTACTGCCACTTAGTGTTACCACCACTGATACAGAGTTGCACTACAGCATAGTGTAACAGACTATTAGAATTACACTAGAAAGGAAAAGTAAGTAAACCCTTTATGTATCATTGCATAAATTTGTCAGATAGTTCCTGATCCATCATTCAAACATTCACAGAGTAGCTTGGGAGAAGAATGTGAAACTGGACTAATGACAAACGAAATCTTGGAGTCAAGAGTTCCCTTTCTGGAAAAAAAGGTGCTTTTATATTTTACTACAAGCCATATTCACACAGGACTTTATCTTACGCGTTTAACCATCGCTCACACACTGGATGCACGAGGGGAAAATTGGACTTCAGTGTCTTGCCCAAGGACCCACCTTTTACTGGACTGTAAAAGGTGGGGATTGCACCGCCGACTTTCCGATTAGCAAAAAATCCACTCCACCTCTTGATACAGCTGCCCCAAAGTGATGGCACTAAAAGAATCCTGAACTGAAAGCCACCACGTTTGTAGTTTGTCCACTAGTCGAATATACACAAGCTGTTCAAAAACAAACAAAAAAAAAAAAGGACAGAAAATGTTGTTACTTGAGCTTTGTAAAAGAACACTGTGGCTTCATATGAAATAAGGTTCAGCTCAATTAACCTGTCAAGTCATGTTCCAGGGAAATGTCATGGTTTGGCCAAGTTAGGACCCAGATTGTAACCCAGTAGAGATGATGCTTCACATCTTCAAGAGTGGCATTCGTCTCAGATATCCTGCAAATGTGGCAGTGCTGAAGACGCTCTGACTGTAGCTACCAGAAACACTTTGAGGTTACTGCTGTCCATAGAAGTTTAAGCAGTTATTTAGTCCAAGTGTTGATTTAATGCAATTGTGATATAGATAAAGATCAGATCACTTTGTGACCAATTAATAGAGAAAACAAGCTGATTCGCATGGATTCACTTTTTCATGCCACTGTACATGAAATAAATATGCAGTTAAACCAGCTGAGGTCGCACTGCATCAAGATTCAGGTGACACAAGCACATAGTGATTTAATAGTAGCAGCAGTTGCAATTTTACTGCAGCAAGGCAGATGAGTATGTTGTTAGTTTCTGTATTAAGTATTGCAGGGCACTGTTAAAAGACCGACCCAAGTGTAAGTAAAGAATAATCAATTTTTCTGGGCCTTGGGGCAAAGTACTGAATTTTCAGTCATCATAAACATTTATTTCTTGAATGGATTTACGATTACAGATCTTGATACACGTTTGCAGAGAAAACTGCCATTAAAATACTACGAAGACAGAAACTATCAGGCTCAAAGGATTGAGAAGAAAAGTTCAGGCTGTATGTCTGAACTTCTTTTTCTTCTCAATGCTGCTCCCTAGTGGAAATATTAAGAAAGCACCACAGTAAGCAACATAAAGAATGACTGCTGAATTAATAAGGTGTATTAAAGTTAGTATAAAAAAAGAAAAAAGAAAAAAAGCATCTGACTGCCTCTAGTTAGAAGCTGTTTTTATTTATCTGTTAGTTCTGGTTCTGATTGATCTGTATCTCTTAAAAGGTTGAAGCTCCAGCAACAGCTTCATTACTTGACTAACACATTTCTTCTTGTGGCCTTCGCCATGGTCATCAAAAACTATACTGCAGACAGCACTTGGTTGTAGTTCTGGAATATGACAGCACTGGACGATAATGGGTTCCTGGCAGCTTCACGTTTGATTCTTCTCAAATCTTTGGCAGTTAATTTGTGTCTTTTTTTCTCAAAAACCTTGCAACCCTGTTGACTATTTGTAACAAAACATTTGATGATTCTGTGATCATGCCCCAATATCTTAGCAATTTCAAGAGTGCCCCATCCTTTTTTTTTTTTTACAATTTTTGACTTTTCAGAGTCAGTTAAATCTCTTTTTTGGCCCATTTTGCCTGAGGAAAAGAAGCTGCCTAATACTTATGCACATTTGATCTCCTTAGGCCACACCCTCCCTCATTACACAAATTCACCTGATATGCTCAAATCCAATAAGCATATCAGGTTTATACAGCTTGCAGTTGGAAAATATGCATAAAAATGATGATATGGTCAAAATACTCACTTGCTTACTAATTGTGCACACTGTGTATATTTTATAACATGGACACTGGATCATATGGATCATATTTTTTGTTTTACAGGTGATGAAGCCCTTAATGTAAACAGTGTTTCCATTAATTGGGTGGTTAAAAGACTTCATTTTTTTGTGTATTCACAGTCTATGCAGGTACCACACTTGAAGTTGCCTTGAAGAGGTGTGGTTGTGAGTTTAGTATTTAGTGTTTTGGAGTACTGACATGCTTTAACTAACCTATCTCTTAAATTTCTTCCTCTTTTGAAAGTTATCATAGGTGGATCTTTTAATGTTTTCTGTAAAGATGGGTCACTTTGAAGATATGCCAGTGTTTTAGAATAACTTCCTTGATATTCTTAGTTTTTGAGGTAAATGTAGTGCAGTAAATAAGGTTTGACTTACATTTTGCAGATTTTTGTCTTGTAAATAACTCTCTAAGCTTTTTAAGTCGACTTTATTTGCTACACGTACAAGCCAGTCTTCTTGGTAACCTCTTTCTCTGAATTTGGCTAACATTTCTATTTTGCCTTTATAGTACTGTTCAGGATCTTCACATAATCTTTTTAATCTAATGAGTTGACTTACAGGCAGGCTTCTCTTAAGTGAGATGGGATGTAAACTTTTGGCATGAAGAAGAGTATTGCGATCTGTGGGCTTGGTATAAAGGGTGAAACAAATGACACCATTTATTTTTGTTACCTTTATATCAAGAACATGTATGTCTTCAAGGCTAAAATCAAGTGTGAATTGCAGGCCTGCAAAATTACAATTCCAAAATTGTACCAACAAGACAATGAAAGGCAGAATTTGTGGTTCATATATATTTGCCATTTTAGTGCCCATTGCAGTGCCAGAGATCTGGAGGTATGGTGTGTTGTTGAAAAAAAAAAAAAAAGTAGTTTCTCTTAAGGACAAAAGAGGCCAGGTTAATTAAATAGTGGTAGAAGGTTTTCTTAATGGTCTTGTTAAGGAAACTTTCCAGTGAGGCAAGGCCTTTATGATGATCAATATTTGTATACAGAGATTCAATGTCCAAAGTGCACATAACTACATCTGGGCCTACTGGTGGTAGTTTCTTAAGAAAAATTAAAAACAGAGAGCTGTACTTGATATAGGACCTTCAAGTGCGTACAAAGCCTTTGATGCGATGGTCCACAAAACTTGATACTCTCTCTGTTTAACTTCCAATCCCAGACACTTTGGGTCTGCCTGGTGGTTGTTGTGGGTTTTTGTGTGTCTTGGGTAAAATATATAAAAAGGCTTTTAAAGGAAACTCGTTAAGTAAAAATGCTGATTCTTTTGTAGAAATATCACCCTAAAACCCTCTTCCAGTAACATTTGGGACTGAAAGGTCAGTCCCTCCAGGTCAGTCCCCTCAGCAGAAATCCCCCATACTTTGTCTTTGAAGCAGTCCTGCAGGGCTGAGGTGGTTTCCTTAGTCCATACTTTGACTGTCTTCATGGATGGTCTCTGTGTACAGCTGAGTGGTTTGTATGCTGGGATCAGGGACAGAGACAGATGATCTGAGAGTTCCAGATGTGGCAGAGGGTTGGCTTTGTAGGCTGTAGGTGTTGCAGTAGACGTGATCTAAAGTGTTATTTCTTTCTTTTTAGATATCTTCTGAAGTTGAGATAGGGCCAGCTTGTACCCTTGTGTTATACCACTCTGTACCACAAGATGGTGCAGTGAGCAAACTTCCAGTTTTGTCTTCCAGTCTGCCCTGAGTCCAACATAAGAGGACAAATTAGTGCTGCTCTGTCTGAATGATGCAGTAAACTTAAGGCTGGCTCCAAAAAGCAAGTCAGTCCCCACAGACTTCCATGTTAAAATGACCAACTTTACAGCATTAAAAAACATTTGTACAGCCAGGGACAAAAAAGGTTTTTGGCCTGATAGTTTATGTCTTAACAACTGCAGGGTGGAGTCAGTATTTTACAACTCTTTTCCATTTGGGGACTGGTAAGGCTCACATGGCCGCTTTGATGGATGCCGACACAGGGAGCTGATTGCTCTCACCTCTCGCCTCACCTCCACTGATTCGAATCACTAAAAAGACAGTCTCTCTTTTTGTGATGTTGGTACCTCTTAGGACAGTGGAATTATCGGACAAATAATACAGCCTGCTGTGAAGTAGACAACTTTGTGCTTCACTATTGGTGAGTGAAACTGTACTATTTCTTTAGTCTGCTACTTAGCTCCAAATAGCAGGTGCGTGTATCTGTGTGCTGCATCAGTTTATGGATGCAGCTTACTGACCAAGTTAGCTGATAACTTAGCTCTCCACCCTCTCATCCAAATATGGTAACGTGTTGCTCCAAAAATCCAACATTTCAGTGGCCAAAACGCCAATATTAAGGCTTCAGATTGGCAGAGTCCAAAACCAATGGATGGACACCATAGTGGCTTATGTCTTATGGTACAGTAAAAACATTTATGGCTAATAAATGACTCAGTTTAATTTATTCAGATCAACAAATTCCAATACCTTTAGATTAATGTTACTTTTAAGAGATGATGAAACACTGGGATGTTGGAAATTTCACTCTACAGTTGTGAAGACACTGAAAGGTGTTTAAATTGTGTCTATCTGTACACCATAACAAGTTTCAAGTGTTGAAATTTGTAAACGGTGTCATTCTTGTTTGGAACTCTGCAGTGAAAAGGACTTTCTTTCTACACCTGCCTGCCCTTATGATGGCATTGGAAATACATGGATGACCCCTTTCTTCATACTGCTATACCCAGGAATCCTCATCTGTGTGTGCTTCATATTCCGGACACAGTTTGTTATTTGTTATCCAACATAATTATGTCTTAAAAACAGAAGAAAAGTATTTTACTGCCAACTATTATGCTATTTTTTTTAAAAGTAGTAAAATACACATTTATGATGTGTGAAGACACATAACATTACAGAAAAGGTTCTGCACCTGCTTTGCTCAGATATGCATTACTACTTAGTTAGTATTCCTTCATACATAAATGTGTAAGAATGAGCATTCGTTCATGCATTTTATAGTTTTTTTTACTGCAGGGGTGGACATCTTCACTTTCTGTCCTTTCACTGCCTTACTGCCCTTTTGTGGTGACAGATGCAACAGCCAGAACATGTAAGCAAAGGCACCTGGAAGTGTGAGGAATACGAAGGGCCAAAACAGACAAAAAATAATTATAGAAATCATAAGTTAATGTGATATTAAATTCACCCAAAGATCTACAAATAAATGTAGGCATTAATGATTTAGAGAATATTAAAAAAATTACTTTATTTTCTATTGTAATTTAATTCTCTGAATTTACTTTTTAAATTTATTTTCTGTGTAATTTATCTATTTTTAATTAATAAATACATTATTTCAAATGAATAAATTATGTATTATTTTTTATTTGCATTTTCACCCTGTTTGTTTCTCAAAGTTGTTTGTTCTTCTTTCAAAATGTCTTCATGCAATTCTGCTTCATTATGCAAATGAGACAGGATGTTATCCAAAGGGTGTCATGTGGTCACACATACTGATGAATTGTTGTCAATTGCCACGCTCCACACGAGCATCAGTTTAATTCCTCTCCTTGCGTCCTGTCAGAGATGTGAGCGGAGGAGGCGAGGCAAGAGTCATTCAACAAAATGACAAAATGAGACATCCTCGCTTCAGAGCTGACATTTGAGGATGTTAGGGCAGTCAAACAGGAAGTTTGGCACAGCTGCATCCTTTGTCCATTTTTCTGTTACGGCCTACTGATGTATGTTATGATCTCAGCTGTCAATCTTTATTTATATCATATTTACTTTTAATAAAATTCACAGCATGGCACAATGTGTGAATTTACAGAGCGTACACTTTGAAAAAAAAACAGATCAAACACAAACGGTGGAGGCTAAAACGTTAACATTTATTTATGGATGTCTCCTCATGTCATGGTTTGTATATTCCAGCTGTGTGTCAAGCATCTGTCATAAGTCAAAGTAAAGTAGAAGTAATGCACCTGTGCATCCTCAATCAGCAAGCCTCCTCACTCCTCTGTCCTCTAGATGAAGTTCTGGATCACAGGCAGGAGGACACAGGAGACAAGGAGACACAAAACAGACAAAAGGAAAAGCCCTAGAGGCCAGGCTCATTCACAACAGAAATTGCTCCCTCCAGTCAGAAGATTATTGGAGAACTGTGGTGCTTAGAAAAACATCAATGTAGTTGCTATGTAACTGAGACTGGAGACAAAAGCAGCTCCTGAAAGTCTTTTCCTTATTCCCCTGCCTGCCCCCTGACTTATATTTGCTTCATGAGCACGTTTGCACTTGTCATTCATCCACACTGTTTAACATTCACTTGTTTTTCTTTTCTTCTGTCTGAGAAATAAGAACCAGTTTGTGGAAAAATAACAGGCTTTTTCCACAAATATGACTCCTGAACTGAACATCTCATGGAAATAGAAGTATGAGGTGGTCGCAATAACCTGACAAGTTTTCCAGCCCACTCATTATGATGTCTGTCTGCTGCCTGTTTTGCTTCATGTATTCCTCCCACAATTCATCCAATGACACATGGATCATTTGGAGCAGACTCTGCAAAAAAGGTGCATAACCTTTAGAAAGTATAACGTTTGTATAGAAAACTATTTTTTGGTGTTCTTGTGGTGTCAAAATGAACCAGAGAAGTAAAGGATGTAAAAAATATTTAGTCTTGCAACAGAGCAATAACCTATTCATTTGAACAAGGAACCAAATAAAAAATAAATTCATTTTACCATCAGCAGCCATTGTAACTTTATTAATTTTAATCTTTTCACGTATACAAACTTATGATGACTGATAAATGTACTGCTCAGAGTTCACTTAATTCAAAGTTTTAATGAAAGAAAACTAGCTTCCCTGTCAAAGTCCTGCACTGGGTTGCTTTGGAATCTCTAACTCTCCCCAAGGCCTGGAGAAGCTGAGCAGAGACTCTCCACCCTCTGGGTGCAGCCCAGATGTCCACGCCTCACCAGGACCACCTGAGTCTCATCAGCCTCATTAACAGTCTGCATTTAAGGACCAGCCCAAGCATCCAACCTCCGCCAGATTGTCTGCCTCCTCTGTGTGGTAATCAGGCTCACTGATGTTTCTTCTGAAAACCACTGGCTTTTCTGTGCTCATTCGTTTGCGTGGACTACTACCAGAACCTCTCACCTGCTTTCGTCAGGCTGATCTGTTCCTCCTGTGGATAATCAGTGGATCACTTACCTCAGCAACCTGCCTGCCTGCTCACCATTGCTCTTAGTCTCATGAGAAAAGAAAACCAGTGGCTCCCCCCTGGACTCCTTATCGGGCTTCCCAAGTAAGCACGTGTATAACACTATTCTCATCGGATATTCTCAGTGGAAGCTCCCTTTCTGGACTAACTGCTCTCTCCTCTTTCCTAGAGTCTTCTCCCTGTGGCCAGCTTGGCTTCTCAGAATCTCCATTCAGAATTGTCAGTCTTCATTGTCAATAAAACTTGTAAGCTTGGAAGTAAAGTCTCTCTGAGTCGTGCTTTTGAGTCCGCCACCAGCTATTGGCCCACGCGGCCCATTGTGGTACAATCTAGCCACATGGACTCAGCCGACTCAATTAAGACTGCATTGTCCAAGTAGGGCGTCGTGATCGGGGAGCACGATGGGGCTCTCTGAGAGCTAGGCGACCAGCAACACTAATCTACGCATTGCGGAGATGCGTAAAACGGTTCAGGAAATCCATGACCAATTCCCTCCGTTTTATTTTCAAAACATTAGGACACAAAACGGAACAGGACAAGACACAGACTCAGGATATCAAGAGGAAGAAAACCAAATCATAGGAATAATAAAACTATGGAAGCCCTGAATCACTGGCACTGACTGAAGTCACCATCTGGATCTCCAGGCAAGCTCAGCTGGGTAAGCACAGAGCAGATAGCAAAGTTCTGTGGTTAATAAATACAAAATTTCCTATGTCTTGTTGATTACTATAGTTTACTGTCATTTTTGATAGTAATACCTGCGTTGTATTGCTATGAGCCGCCCCCAAACCTTATGGAGGGTCCGTGTTTATCAGGTAGCCTGCGTTCAAATGACTCTGATGTTGTGTATAACACAGAGGATTAAAGGATGGGAACAATGATCCAAATATTATAATGATAAAAATAAAATATAATATGGCAGAAATAGCATACATAAATGCTTAATATCTAAAGGTAAATGGACTGGTATTTGCATATTTCTAGTCCTTCTAACCACCCAAAGCACTTTTTTCAAGCTGCATTCAAACACTGCTTTAATAGCTGTTACATGGATGGATCAGGGGCATGGGGACATACGGACCGCAGGAGTGAACCTCCAACTTTATTAGTCAGTATATTAGCAGACAACCCGCACTATTTCCTGAGCTACAGCTGCTCAGTGTTTTCTTAGAATTTACCTTTGCAGGTACTACAAAGTCTTGGTAATGGTAAGTTATTCACAAAGAATCACAGCCCTTGAGAGGATTTCTAAGGTGGAAAAACTACTCTTAAAAGTCCTTCTGCAACTCCAGCAGAAGAGAGTTGTTCATTTTCAATTTTAGAAACGTGTTCAGATCTCCTGCTAATAACATCAGCTATAAAAGGGATCAGAACACAAAGTGTTTTGGCAGCTGGGCCCTTTTGGATTGCTGTTTTGTTTTAACCAGCCCTTTGGACTTGGTGCATTGATTGATTTTTATTTTTTTTATTATTTATTTACTTTTTAATACTTTTTATTAATCCTGCCTATCCTGCATTTGGGTCCTCTCTGTGAAATCATAACACTGGGAAGAGGCATTTAGTCAAAACAGTTATTTAGAGCCATTCACTCCAAAGAATAGTCATGTATCCACATCCATCCATCCACCCACTGTAAAGTCAAACTTAAATCTCCTGTCATTTGAATTCTTATATAACATTTATGTATAACTGTGTAGTAGTGGATATAGTATTAGCCAAGAAACATTTCCAAAGTTTTCAAATAAGAATTTTTCCACTTTTAATGGTGAATGCCAATAACCTCATGTGCGTGTGATGGGCTTACTTAATTACTGTAAAAGGTTAAATGATTTGAGATCATCTAAAGCTGTATAACAAGAGCTGGCTGAGGATCTTGAGGCTGTCCTGTTTGTTTAAACCTTTTAGTCCACTTTCAGAGAAGGCACTGATGCAGAGCAAAAGAAACACAAAGACAAACACGAGTAGTTTCTTTTTATAGACAAACTCATTAACACTTCCTCGTGATGTTTTTCCAAGTGTTTACTTGATGCTTCACCGTAACTCATAATACCCAACATGGAGTACTCCAGGAAGCACTTACCGTGGTATTTTGTTAATTAAAAAAGTACAATCTTATGTAAGGCTGCACTTTAACTGCTCATTCATACAATTGTCAAGTCAGCTCACCAAAACAGGACAGTTAAAGACAGGAACAAATGTAGTCGGGATCAGTAACTCTTGGAGAAAAGTTATTAGTATGTATAGTATGTATAGTATGTAAAGTATAACCAACAAACAGCCAACAATGACAGGTCAGTTGGCCTTTGGGCCTGTTTCACAGCGTTAGACTTAGATAAACCAAACAGACTTCAGATAGGTGTCTAAATACATCTGATGCACAAATCAGTTTAGTTATTGACTAAGTAGGACTACAGTACAATAAATTCTGGGTAAATGAAACATTTTTTCAAAGAAGAGAAAATGGTGAAATGAGTGACAGTATCTAACCTCTCAGCACTGTTTACCTAACAGAAAATGTTTTTCTTTTGGAAACATTCAACAGTTTTAAAGAGATTTTTGCCATAAAATTGAGTGTAGAGTGTAACGATACTACTACTACTAAAAAAAATAAATAATACAGACTTTAAGGAAACTTCCTGCTGAATGAAATCTCGATGCAGAGCAAACCTGTAGCAGAGACTGGATGCTGTGGCTTCTTGATGTGGCACTGCTCAGCACACGGGTTAATTCTTCAATCAGGCTCAGGATAGCTACCTTGGAGGCAAAAAAAGGCTGACCATGTCCTCACTGCTGTCCGAAGGCTTACTGCTATCTCTAAAACCCTTTCCCTTCTCATTGCTCTCCCCATAGCACGAGCAAACCACAAACTAGGAGCCATGTTTTCCTCTTTCCTTGTTGAGTGCCCCTAGACAAAGTAGGTGTCACTGATTGTTACCGTGGTGATATTGGCCTTTGGGTTGACTTAGCCACAGACTTATGAGCAAAATGAACAGTGGCCTGTCTTTGAGAAACTGCCCCGTGAACACAACCTGTTCATGCTGAGAGTGCAGGGAAACTGGTTAGCAATAGGTTCAATAAATATTTTAAGTCAAATGAAAAAAGTGAAAAATATTCTTTAAAATCACTGTGTGAAAAGGAAATTTACAATGCCAATGACTTTATTTTGACTCATATATTTAAGGTTTAGGGTAAGTTGCAGGCTTTTGCAGGTATCTAAAGTGTTTAGTTGCATGTATTGGGAAATGCATCTTCCAAGCTGAGTTCTTCAAAAATGTTTGCTGAAACAATGAGAAAATTAATTTGTTAGATGGCTCCTAAAAAAAATAAAATAAAACAAGCTAGTCTATTCATACACTAGATGGCAGTATCAACCTTAAACACAAGACCTACCTAAGCCCCACTTCACTAGAACCTTGTAACTGCTTCCATGTGTATTTTCCTGAATTCACCACGTAATTGCCATTGATTTATAGTGAGAACTGTCACCAATCTAGCAAACCTACTCACTTGTATGGTAGCATATTAAGTAATTTATTTCAAAACTAATGTGTAGTCTCAAACAATAGCACTGATTGCATATTAGAAAGAAATGAGTATTTGTTTGGTGGATTTGCATGTTGAACTTTTAAAGGAAATCTCCCTTTCCACCAGTAAATGGCATCAGTTTGTGTAGAGGATACACCGCTGATTGGGTTTTCACCCACACAGAAGCACCCCGACTGCTAATAGAAATGCTCAGTGACACATGAAATTCCAATGTCAATCTGAAGGAGAATTGAGTTGGATAAGAAGGTCCTGGCTTCTGTCACATCTTTTTTGACATGTCAGCACCTCCCACTCTCTCGTTTGATCATTTGTAAGGTTTGATATGATGTTGCATCAGTGCATCAGTGTGAGAGTGTTTGTGCATTCAAGATGGCATGTCTGACAACAATATCCTGCACATCTTAAAGATGCATCCCACCATGGACTGGCAGGATTCAATTTCATGGCTGATGTGTATCAGAGTCTGAGGAACAATTCTATGATCATAGCTCTGTGTATGGGTGGGCTAGAGGAGCCATCAAAGGTGTGATGGAAATTGCAAAACCATTACAACAGATGGACTAGGTGACTTAAGGTTCTACCTGAGGGAACTGAGTCGCAATAGCACAGGAGCTGCAAGAATAACAAGTTTCCCTTCTTTATACCATTTTTCTCTCTTTTGTTCTGTCTAGCTTTAATGTTGCGGAATGCCTTTACAATGCCACTCTCTTTTAAATGACAGTTGTTATTCTGAGACACATTCAGAGATCAAGATGTGTTCAGAGCAACACAGAAATAATAAAACATGATTCAAAGCCTATAAAAAATAGCTTAGCGATAAGTAGGCCCAAATTACTCTATAAGATTTCATATCATCTTAGTGTTTTGTTTTCACACCTTTCTGACAGCAGCACTCGAGCTGCATGCAAACCATAAGTTTGTGTAAAGCCTGCTAACCCATGTTATCAGACAAAGTTCCAACATTATCTGTTAGATGTTTCCTGTGATGTCAGAAATTTAGTCTTCTTTCATCTTTAAGCAGTTCTAACAAAACATATTTTCCTGTAGCACTATGAGCACATGGAGTATTGTCTGTCCTTGTATAGGGTGGAGCAAAACTCTCCTAAAATTGTTTAATTGCATGTTTGATACACTGCGGTTACATTATCCCTGTTTGTCTCCTTACACACACCCTTTTGTTACTGCATCAGTAAATGCTTTCAACTGATATGTGCTTGTATGTCTAAGTCATAGACTGTTATTAAAGATGGATGTAACTACTGTGACATTAGAGTTTCTGGAGACCACCATTGTAAAGCTTGAATATTAGTGTTTTGGCTGTTTTTGGAAGATAAGTTGGAACGCTAAGTTATCAGCAAATGCTAGCAAACTTAGCTTATCCATATCCATAAACTTTATATGTGACATACAGTTGAAGGGGGACATTTTTCATGGAGCCCCAAACTGTTTTTTTTGTTTCAGGCAGTAAACATACATTTTAATTCTAAAAATTTGAGCAATTTAACATGGGGGTCTATGGGGAATGACTTATTTTGGAGCCAGCCTCAAGTGGCCACTCCAGGAACTGCTAGTTTTTGCACTTCTGTATCGGCTTAATTTTTCAGCTGAGTAGGTTGCCACCTGGGCCCTATTCTAGTTTGTTAATCCTGAGCTGAGGGGAAACTCTGGGTTTTCTGTTGCAGAAAGTGAATTAATTTAAAGTCTGAGTCATTTCCCGGGGTAACACGGCTCACTCTGTGAGCCTGACCTGCTGGCTGGCAGGTTTTCTTCAACAAACTCTGAGTTTCTCTCTGACTCCTCCCCTCCTGCAGCACCTGAACCAGCTGACTGACACTCTGATTAATTTCCTCATTCTAAAAGTCGCTATCAAAGCTCAGAGCGGAGCAAATTAATTTGCAGAAGTTTTTTATTTTTACAAACAATGAAATCCCAGTTACACGTTAGTTTGTTATTTTTGTATTTCAAAAGAGCACTTTTACAGTCATTCAGTCCTTAATGTAAAGACCAGAGATAATGATTACATCACAGATTTATTATTCTATTCTATTCAATTCAATTTTATTTATATAGCGCCAAGTCACAACAACAGTCGCCTCAAGGTGCTTTATATTTTAGGGTAAAGACCCTACAATATTAGACAGAAAACCCCAACAGTCAGATATGAGCAAGCACTTGGCAACAGTGGGAAAGAAAAACTCCCTTTTAACAGGAAGAAACCTCCGGCAGAACCAGGCTCAGGGAGGGGCAGCCATCTGCCGTGACCAGTTGGGTGTGAGGGAAAACAGAAAAGAGTAGAGGGAGACTGGACAAAAGGCACACCTATGGGAGAGAGACAGAGTTTAATAATAACTAATGATTAAATGCAAGTGTTATATAAACACATGGAGAGTGAAAGGAAGTGAATGAGGAGGAAATGTTCAGTGCATCAAGGGAAGTCCCCAGCAGCCTAGGCCTGTTGCATCGTAACTAAGGGATGGTTCAGGGTTACCTGAATCCAACTATAAGCTTTATCAAAAAGAAAGTCTTAAGCCTAACCTTAAAAGTAGAGAGGGTGTCTGTCTCCCGAATCCAAACTGGGAGCTGGTTCCATAGGAGAGGGGCCTGAAAGCTGAAGGCTCTG
>VUQI01058606.1:0-23849 GCA_015106735.1 Paratilapia polleni
CCCCTTCCTGTTCCAACATGACTGAGCACCAGTGCACAAAGCAAGGCCCATAAAGACATGGATGAGCGAGTTTGGTGCGGAAGAATTTGACTGGCCTGCACAGAGTCCTGACCTCAACCCGATACAACACCTTTGGGATGAATTAGAGTGCAGACTGCGAGCCAAGCCTTCTCATCCAACATCAGTGTCTGACCTCACAAATCCGCTTCTGGAAGAATGGTCAAAAATTCCCATAAACACACTCCTAAACCTTGTGGAAAGCCTTCCCAGAAGATCCGAAGCTGTTACAGCTGCAAAGGGTGGGCCGACATCATATTAAACCCTATGGATTAAGAATGAGATGTTACTCAATGTGTGTTAAGGCAGATGAGTGAATACCTTTGGCAATATAGTGTATTTACCTGTTCTAACAGTTATAAGCTGCAATTCTAACCAAATTTAATGCAACAGGGATAAGGCACAAGATGGCAAATGGAGCCAGTTGGTCACAGCATAGGCACTATCCCCTGTTGAAATCTTAAACTAATTGATATATGACTAAATGGTATATGATTTACATTATGGGACATTTTTTCATTCTTTCTTTCCCATAAGGGAGGTGGTTTCACACAATGTGACTGTGCAAGCAAGTCCCCACAACATAAGTAATACAAGTACACACACACACACTCACAAAGTTAGGGTTTTGTGCTATAAATGTCCTCCGTTTAGTTTTGTGCTGATTCCTGGCTATTACAGGAAGAGCCCGTGTACACAGATGGAGCCAATGCTGCACCAAGTGTCCCAGAAGTGATGAGTTAACAAAAGACGAATGAAAAATTATTTCAGCCAGGGATGGGCTACAACATAAATCAGCTGTGGAATTTGACCCAAGAATAGCTCACTATATCCTGCACAAGAACACAGCAGGATTGTCTCAGTATCTTAATTGTAAATGAATCACAAATAGCAGTGATGTCAATTTGGTGCTTCCATATAGGATTGATTGTTTTTTTGTTTGTTTGTTTGTTTGTTTTTTGCTCTAGTTGAAAAACACATTCTGAAAGATTTGCCTGTTGTGCAGTTACATCCTACCTCTGAATAAACAAAAATGAATGGATTGGATTTGGAATGGATTACCAGGACTATTACCAGTGCTATCCTAATGCAGTCTTTTCTAATGTTATCCCCTGCCAGTTTGGTCTTTATGAGGCATTATGACAGAGTTTTCTTTTTTTTTGTTTTGTTTTGGGTTTTTTTTTTTATTTTAATTTTGCATGTGAAAGCTACAGTTAGTGAGTAATGCACCAACATTAACATGTACTACTACTTGCCCTCTTCTACCCTAGGGAGCTTCTTAAGATTTCTGTTTCTGTCCAGCAGCACAGCACTTCTTGTCCTTTCTGCTGCAGCAATTACTGCTCCAGCTGCTAAAGCTGTAGATAGAAAAAGATGCTGATTAGCATTTAGGCCAGCGGCTGTGAGTCAGCCCACCTATGTTTTCAGGGTCCCATGGGCCTTGATTGTGTTCAGTCCACAGAATATACAGATAATTAGTCTGACTTAAGCCATTCCATTTCTAATAATCATAGTATGCTTGATTTTAAGAAAGTAGTTTGACATTGTGAGATGCACACTTTCTTCTTTCCAACAGTTAGATAAGCACGCTGATATAGTGTGTGTGGGGTTAATGAAAAGCTGTTGCAGGAAGAAGATATTTGGTTTAGCTTAGTGCTAAGACCAAGAGCACCAGGAAACATGTAGTTTGGTTTTGTCAAATGGTTGTTATCCTATTGGTTTAATGGGTTTAATGAGAGAGAGAGACTTGTTCATTACTAACCTTGGTAAGATTTTTTTTTTTTTTTAACTTAAAGAGCCAGCCTAGCAGCTTGCCACGAGCTATTCCCCGCTGCTAATTAAGAGCCTACTGCTGCTGGTAGCCTTATATTTACTATATAGGTATGATAGTGGTATCAACCTTCTCACTGAAGTTGGAGTCATGGTTCCTTGTTTGTGTTCATTTGCATAGCTCTTTCTCATAGCTACACAGAGAGAAGAATTACCAGAATTCAACCAAAGCTACAGGGAGGCACTTCCAGTGCAGTCTTCCAAAAAGCCAACAGCCTGTAACCCCACAGTGATGAGACTAGGTAGAATTCAGATTAGTTAAAAGACTGGCCTGAACAGGAAGGGCAGCCACAGTAGGGTTCTCCAGGAGGAGGAAGAAGCACAAGCGATGTTTTCACTTGAGACTTTTAGTTTAAAAAAAAAAAAAAAAAACTTGGATTGACTGCACATTAGTTCTTTGTTTATTATATAAAGCACCAACAACAGCACATGCATAAACAAGAGTAGCACCTGCTCTTTCATTGTGGACAATGCCCTCAGGTGACACTGCAACCACATGAGGAAGGGGATCCACAAAGGTCTGGACTACCAATGCAGTACAATGCCTTGACTTTAACTCTTGTTCAGTCTATAATTTTGAATCCTAATTGCTGTAACTATTCTTATAATAGAGTATTCTTGATAATTCTTATGTTCCACTGTGTTTACCAAAAGCCTCGTGTCTTTTTGCACAGCTTAGCATTTTGATCCCCAGTCATTATATTGTTCAACTGCAGTTGACAAGATATTTTAAAACTGGTCCAAGACTTTTTGAGGTAACAACCATGAATCAGGGATTTGAATTGTAATATGACAAAAAAGTAGTACTTGTTAAATAAGAAGAGAAGAGGAAATGTGTTCTGAATAATTATGCAACCTTTCTTAATTAGATCACCTTACTCCTCTCTTTGGCCTCTTCTTTAAAGCTGTCAAAGTGGGTAAATCCTTAGAGGATTGTGCAATCACTGGTTAGCAGCTGTGGTCTGTCAGTGCTTTGGACTGCTAATCCCATGATGCATTTTCAGTAGAGACTTGTCATCATAAGTTTTGACAATGAGATATGCATTTTTACTTTGCTCGCACATAGCGTGAGTACGACTCCTTTGAGAATGTGTAATCACATTTGTGTTTGGGGACATGAGCAGCAATTATGTCTCCTATTAAAGTTCTTCCACCTTGGAATTTGAATACGCACTACTGAATAATGTATGTGTTCAGAGAATTAATTAGCCCATTTAATTGCAGCTGTCACACATTTCACAAGTGCCTGCAGTTGTTTTGGAGAAGTTATCATATGATCTCTCTCTCTCCATCTCTGTGTAGTATGTGTTGTCTCTGAGCTCCTTTCCTGTCACTTTGGTTTGAGCAATTTGTGCTTTAACTTCTTGTTCTGTGTGTCACTCTCTCAGGAATACCAAGGTTCCAGCGTGTTGGGCCAGTTTGTCACCAGATTCATGTTAAGAGAGACATCCAGTCAGCTGCTTTCTTTACAGAGGTCCCTGCAGTGTGCCATGGAGGCTGTGGAAGAGCAGAGCAGCCCTGCCCCGTTAGTATCCTATATGACACAGTCTGTTTTGTGTTATCTGTTTTTTGTTATGTGTTATTTGTGCACACAGTTTCTATACTCTATTATAGTCTTGGCCATTGCTAAAGCAGAGACCTGCTGACTGACAGCATTTCTGAATGGTTGCCAGGTCGCTGTTAGATTCAAGTATTAGGATTAGGCTATCTTTCCTAGATGTCATACAGAGTTCTAATGACAGTGTCTCCAACTCTTTACAATTTTAACTATGGCAATTTACCCTGGCCAGAAATGCAGTATGGTAACCTCCTTCAGGTTGTGAAAATTATAAGTATTTTGTTGTCATGCATTTCTATGCTACATATATGTCATATATGTTTTTTTTGTAATTTTACTGTTGTAGATCTTTACCTTTAGTTAATCAAAGCTTCTTTTTATATGCAGATGTGAACATGGTAGGTGTTTAGGTATGACAGGTTGTCAAACATACAGCCTATGGGCCAGAGCCAGTCCTGCCAAAGAGTCTAATGTTGCCCACTGGATGGCATTGCAAAGTATGTAGTAGTATGAGGGCATAATTTTGGGAGTTAAACTGTATTATGCACCATGAACCATTTTGTTGCAAATCTGCAGAGTGGATCACACCATGAGAGTTGTTGTCTAAACTGTTAATTACATCTGAGCCAGACGCCTGAAGAATCATCAGTTTTAAAACCTTATTACTGACTAAGATATTACCTGTAGCCTGCCACAACACACAGAGGTAAGATGCTTGAGCCAAGGAGCCGTGCTGACGCTTCTCTTTAATTTACAACAGTAGCATTTTTCTGAATGTGGAATAACTGAGAAATATTGTTCATATTCCACTATTCTTATGGCAGCACCAAGTATTCATCATCTGTTTTGTTTTTTTTAATTGGTGATCATTCATTATGATTATTTTTGTAATGTTCTTTTTTAAAATAAAAGGGAACATTTGGAAGTTTCTTTCTTTTTTTTTTTTAATGCATTGGCTAAATTGGTTCAGCCCAGCTGAAATGGGCATTAGGCAGCCTATGAACTAAGTGTGACACCCCTGAGGACTCATTCCATTCTATATGGTGTGGAAATGATGGATCTGTCAGAGGAAATGCTGCATATATGTTCATACTGCTTAGTGAGGTGTAGGGCAAGGGTATGTTAGCTGAAGGAGAAAAATGACTCACACTGGAGGGATGAGTTCTCTGCCAGACTTTACAGTCTGCTGTACCATGCTGCTCTATGTTTTTTAATATAATAATACTGTATTTTTTACATAGTGCACCATAATAACTGGGAAATATGGGGTTTTTTTGCACACTAAAACTTGGACACAAAGATATCTTTCAAAAATGACTTTCTAATATCTGTCTTTATAATCTCTCTTTTTAAGAAAATTCATGCAAAGCATTTTTAGACATGCATACTGCTTTTAAATTGTATCAACATAGAAGGAGTTCCATAATTCATTATTAGCACAACCAGGTACTAAAACAAAAAAATGACAGCAAAGTTAGTATTGGTCTAAACATTAAAGAAATTCACTTAGTCACTGCTGCCTCATATGGCTTTCTTTCAAGACATGCCTTTGAGCAGAAAGCTTTGAATTTACTACATTCTCACAGGCTTTCAAACAGATGCTTCACTAATAGGCAAACTGCCTGAAATTCAGAATTTCTGTCAAAGACCTTAATGCTTTCATTAAATGTAAATGAATCTCCTAGAATAAAAACATATCTAAACTTCTGTCACCAATTAGGAATTTGACAATGCAATAGCATCAGTTGTTTGCTCATTTTTATGTGCAAAACATGCACTTACTTTCTTCAAATGTATGATTTAAATATCTGCAGTTCTTCAAAAATCTCAGCCAAGGTTCCTGCATGTTCAGAGATACAATCCATCTCAGGCATTTAATGACCAGAAATCAGTGTCCGTACAGGTCAAGATTATGACTAATGGTTTTCTAACACTGACTGTTCACATTTAAAATAGCAGTGATACTTTTCTACATTTTTCATGGCAAAACAATTTGGTGGCACTACTTGCAGCCTGCGTTGTCTCCTCTCTCGCCTCTGGGTGCCATGCTGGCATTATTGGAAATAATAGAGCGATTATAGCCAGGGTGAATTATTGAGAGGAGACTGGGGGAGGCAGAGTGGGGGAAGAAGGAGAAAGGATGATATTGGTGGCAGTGACATATAGAGAAAGTGATTCACAAAGAGAGAGAGAAGCAAAGCAGAAAAAAGAAGTAAATGGATAGCAGAATGGTGCAGAGAGCCTGAGATGAATTGGAGAAAGGAGAGAGGAGGCCTATACAAAGGAACATAATGAGGAGCTTTTTGGTCACTTCTAATATTGTTCAAACAGGTATAGATTTGGACAGACACATTGAGTGTGTGAGCGTGTGTGAGTAGCAGAATTAGAGACATATTGAATTAAACAACAAATAGCTTATTTCTCTCTCCTCTGCTTCACTGCAGTGGATTTATGGTGGTTGCAGTGGCCTTTGGGCTCCAGGCTGTTCTCAGCATGAGAACCTCCTAGCAATGCACTCCCTCTGCGCTGTCAGCATGATCCCACACACACAGACACACAGACACACATATTAACTTGCACGCACAAAGACACAATAAAAGGAGTGAGAGACTGGCTCACACTACCAAGTAAAAACAAATGTGCAGAAGCATTTAGGCACACAAACAGACACACACACACACACGACTAAATCAAAGTCTTCACACACATTTGTTATGATTGTGTATCTCAAGTGTCACACCCTCATAACTACACAGAGTGCTTAACATCCTGCCCTTGACACTCTGCATTTAGCACAGCCAACACTTTTCCATCTACAACTGAGCTATAGATAGTGTGTGTGTGTGTGTGTGTGTGTGATTGCGTGAGTGTGTAAATGCCTATCCTCCTTAAATCTCTGCCTGTGGGGTAATAAGCACTGTTTTGTGTCTGTCTCTTCTGAAAGCATTTTCACCTTCTGGACATCTCTAGTTTGTGTGTGTGCACCATTGATTATGCTGTGTCTCTTGCATCACACAATAACCTATCTCATTTTCTGATTGAAATCAATTATTAATGTATCCTTCTTCACCTATTTCCCTTTCTCTCTTTGTATTCTCTTGCACACCAATCTTCTCTATCCCCGCCTATGTTTCATTCTATATCTGCTTCATATTTTCCCATGTGACTACCTCTGTTTGCTGTATTTAAAGTTTTTTTTCCACATTCTTCTGACAGTTGCTGTCTTTCTCTCTGATGTTTGTCTCACTGGGTTTCCACTGCTGTCATGGCAGGAGAGAGGTAAAGGCACCAGAGCTGACAGCAGTACAGAGAAATGGCAGGCGCTGTGGTCGCAGGCTCCATAATAACCTGTGCCTGTCTCCATCAGATCCCTGCACTGGCATCCTGACCATGGGTAAGAGGAATAACAAAATATAGTTAAATTGGTAAAGGAGAAATACGGTGTCTTTTAAATTGTTTGTTCTCCTTAGCAAAAGAAGGGAACACCAGACATCAACTTATCCACATATATTGTATTCTCAATCATTTATCAGTAGGTATGTTTAGCTTGCCCACATAATAATAATTAATTTCTCACAGACCAAAATTAACAAAGTATTAGTTAATTTTTCAGTATTGTTCTCACTACTCTGTCAGTGCGTATCGACACCAAGCCCATTTGTTCCCACTTAACACTGAAACTTGAAAAACGTGTCAGAATTATAGATAATTACATTTGAGAGACTGCTTAAATTTTTTTTTTTATATTTTTATAAAAAAAAAACTAGGAACTGTAGTTCCATAGTTTTGTATTAAATAGTTCATTTTCTGTCTTTGTGGATATAGAGAAAGTATATGATAGGGTGCCAAGGGAGGAACTGTGGTTCTGTGTGAGGAAGTCAGGAGTGGCAAAGAAGTATGTGAGGGTGGTGTAGGATATTTATGAGGACAGCGAGACAGTGGTGTGGTGTGCAGTTGACAGATGGGTTCAAGGTGGGGATGGGATTGCATCATGGATTGGCTCTGACCCCTTCTTGTTTGCAGTGGTGATGGGCAGGTTGACAGATGATAGAGACAGGAGTCTCCATGGACTATGACGTTCACAGAAGACATTGTGATCTGTAGTGAGAATAGGGGGCAGGTGGAAGAGAGCCTGGAGAGGTGGAGGTATGTTCTGGAGAGAAGAGGAATGGAAATCAGCAGAAGCAAGACAGGATACATGTGTGTGAATGAGACGGAGACAGGCGTAACAGTGAAGCTGCAAGGAGTAGAAGTAGTGAAGGTGGATGAGTTTAAATACCCGGGGTCAACCATCCAAAGCAAGAGACGAAAAGAGAAGAAAAGAGAGCAGCCAGGGTGGAGTGGATGGAAACGAGGGCCAGGGTGATTTGTGACAGCAGGAAGTGTGAAAGGGAAGATTTACAGGATGGTAGTAAGATGTATGATGCTATGATGTATTTGGAAATGGTGGCACTGACAAAAAGATAGGAGGCAGAGCTGGAGGTGGCAGAGTTGATGATGTTAAGGTATTCATTGGGAGTGACCAGGAGGGACAGGATTAGAAATTAGTATGTCAGAGTTACAGCTCAAGTTGAGCAGTTTGGAGACATGGCTGAGATGGTTTGGACATGTGCAGAGGAGGGATAGTGGATATATTGGACAAAGGATATTGAAGATGGAGCTGCCAAGCAGGAGGGAAAGAGTAAGACCACAGAGAAGCTTCATGGATGTAGTGAAGGAGGACATGCAGAGGGTTGGTGTGATAGAAGAGGATGCTAAGGATAGGGTGAGATGGAGACAGATGATCCGCTGCGGCAGCTGCTAACGGGAGCAGCCAAAAGAAGAAGATTTGCTACAGATTATTTTCTAATAAGGATGTATAGCAGTAGGAAGGTCTGTGTGAGACTGATTCAAAATAAAGATTTTTCATCACAATATAGAAACATTTCAGCCAGTGCAGTCTTCACAGTGATGTGTTTTTAATACTTTTTTGGGAAGAATGGAATATATTGCCACAACTGAACAAGCTATACAGGCTTTAAATATGATACATTTGTCAACAGGCTCAATATAATATAATATAATATTTTTTGCATATTCACAGGATTTGGAAAAAATAACATTTTTGAAAATATTGTTTTTTTTCTTTAATATTTGCTACATTATGTAAATACATCAAGAATATCTCAAAGTCTTTTCCAGCAATTCAGTAATCCAGTAATTCAGCATTTCAAACAGTATGAATATTATACGCTTTACCAAAGATTATCAATAATGAGATGTACTTATTATTGTTTGCCACTGAAAGATAATTTGTGTTGTATACAAGGATTATTCTCATTACTGCCATTTGTATTGTGCATAATCAGAGACAGTAAGCTTTCCCTCAAGACGTTTTTCACCTATGAAGATCATATTGACATATTCTAGAGATAAATGCCTCATGTTTGGCCTCATTTATTTCTTATTCACTAGTATTGATAGACTAAAAATCAAATCATCAATCTGCAAGGATGGAATGAGCTGTAAAATAAACAGCAAACCTTTAATCTTTACAGAATCTTTACAGTACTCTTCTAGTGTGAGAGATGTATTCTGTATGTGTACACACACCTGTTAAAATGTCAATTTTTTGTGATGTTAAAAAATGAGACCACAATAAATCATTTAAAAACATTTCCCATCTTTAATGTGACCTATAACCTGTACAACTCAATTGAAAAACAGACAAACCTGTTAGGGGAAAAAATATAAAAAATAAAAAACTTACCATCAGCTGGTTCCATAAGTGTGCACACCCTTAAACTAATACTTTGTTGAAGCACCTTTTGACTTAATCACAGCATTCAGTCTTCTTGGGTACACACCTGCCATCAATTAAAGAGACTCTGATTAACCCCAAATAAAGTTCAGTTGTCCTAGTAGGATTTTCCTGACATTTACTCAGTTACCTGCTACAGCAAAAGTCATGGTTCGCAGAGAGCTTACAAAGCATCAAAGGGATCTCATTCAATTCAATTCAATTTTATTTATATAGCACCAAATCACAACAACAGTCGCCTCAAGATGCTTTATATTTTAGGGTAAAGACCCTACAATATTAGACAGAAAACCCCAACAGTCAGACGACCCCCTATGAGCAAACACTTGGCAGTAGTGGGAAGGAAAAACTCCCTTTTAACAGGAAGGAACCCATGGCAGAACCAGGCTCAGGGAGGGGCAGCCATCTGCCGTGACCGGTTGGGGGTGAGGGGAAACAGAAGAGAGTAGAGGGAAAAATCATTGTTGAAAGGTGTTAACAGTGACCTTGCAAAGAACTGGACGTCCCCCCGATACTGATGAAAAGACAAGGCGAAAACTGGTCAGAGAGGCTGCTAAGAGACCTAAACCAATGCTGAAGGAGCTGCAGGAATTCCTGGCAAGTACTGGTTGTGTACTACATGTGACATAATCTCCCGTGTTCTCCATATGTTTGGACTATGGGGTAGGGTTGCAAGACGAAAGCCTTTTCTAACAAAGAAAAACATCCAAGCCTGGCTACAATTTGCAAAAATAAAACATCAAGTCTCCCAAAAGCATGTGGGAAAATGTGTTATGGTCTGATGAGACCAAGGTTGAACTTTTTGGCCACTATTCCAAAAGGTACGTTTGGCACAAAAACAACACTTGGCATCACCAAAAGAACACCATACCCATGGTGAAGCATGCTGGTGGCAGTATCATGCTTTGGGGATGCTTTTCTTCAGCTGGAACTGGGGTTTTAGTCAATGTGGAGGGAATTATCAACAGTTCCAAATACTAGTCACTTTTGGCCCAAAACCTTCAGCTGCCTGCTAGAAAGCTGAAGATGAAGAGGAATTTCACCTTTCAACATGACAATGACCCCAAGCATACATCCAATCAACAAAAGAATGGCTTCACTAGAAGAAAATTAAAGTTTTGGAATGGCCCAGCCAGAAACCCAGACCTAAATCCAATAGATAATCTGTGGGGTGATCTGAAGAGGGCTGTGCACAGGCAATGCCCTTGCAATCTGACAGATTTGGAGCGCTTTTGCAAGGAAGAGTGGGCAAATATTGCCAAGTCAAGATGTACCATGCTGATAGACTCCTACCCAAGAAGACTGAATGCTGCAATTTAATCAAAAGGTGCTTCAACAAAGTATTAGGTTAAGGAACACTTTTTATATACACTGTAACTCTGCTCTACCCCAACTCTAAAGTACATATAGACTATTAGTATCGGTTTTGATATATATGTTACAGTAGGCTATGTACCTGTGCACTTACTCAAAAACCAATCTGATGATTTTAGTACTGTGTTGTGTCTAGGTGTCAGCATGGAAGATGGAGAGAACTGGTGTTCTCAGATCAACAGGCTGCAGCAACTTTTAGATAAACTGGAGTGTCAGGTAAGAAGATCTTCCTTATGTATATTTAAAGTGGACAACAATGCATTTTTCAGACTCTGCACATTAGTATTTATTTTGCCCCACGGTGCCTTCCTCTAATTTATTTACTAAAACCTCAGTTATAGAAACAATGAATCTTTTGACCATTTTGATGATTGTCTGCCCTCATGATGCATGTAGGTTCACCGCCAATCAACAAGCTAGTTTAAACCATAAATGGGTATAGCCACAGTGATTCAATCACTGGTTTATAACTACTGTTTTAAAGCTTCATGTTTGCATTTTACGTTTAAGGAGCCAGAAGTGACTAACTGGTCAAAAAGATTGCTAGCTAACTTGGTTTGCAAGATGACTTGATAGACAGGCTTCTTGGAAGTTCTGTTCAAAATTAAAATTAGCTGCACAGCAAGCCATATTTTTGTCAGATAATTGCACTAAAGCACCATCAACACAGTACAGAGGTCTATTTCAGTAAGTCGAATTAGCTGAGGTGAAACCTACTGAACAACTAGTAGCTATAGCTGCCAGTGGCAGCACCCACCTGCTATTTAAAGTAACTAAGGCCTTAATCATGTACAACTTAATGCAATGTATAAAGAAGAGCTATATAAAAATTCATACCCTATACAGTTGTCATGAAAGTGGAAAATTAACTATGAAGCATGATACTACATTTTTGTAACAATGGCCATTTGACGAACTACAGTTTTTTTCGTACTTCGCATTGCCTTAATTTTTCTCCCTCAAAAGGCTTGGCTCAACTGTCACTAAATGTTGAAAGTATTAATTTTGAAATATTAAAAACAAACAGATTTGGTATGAACTGCTTAGTTACACTGTACTACCAGGTAAATATCAACATTAATGTCTTACAGGAAGTATCGTTATTAATCTTTTAAATGTTTGCAAACAGTTTACAAGAAGAAATGTAAAATACTCAGGGTTAATCTTTAAGTTTTGCTTAATTTAAAAGTTAAGTAGTACAATTACTTTGAAAACACATTAGCAGAAAACTACTATAGTGACTAGCTTGTTAACAGTAAGGTGATCATTGGTAAACTATGATACTAAACCACAAATTGTACCTAAATATATCGCCACAACAAGAGCATGTAAAAGCTTAGTCTGATGGGTGGCTATAGCAGTTTTTATTTAACCTTTATTTAATCAGGAAGTCCCTTGAGATTAAAATCTCTTTTTCAAGGAAGACCTGGCCAAGAAGGCACACTATTACAAAATGGTAAATTATAAATGAAAAATTATAAAATCAAATATAACATGAATACGCATGAAGCAAAAATGAAGCAAGTCTGATTCAACAACTAACATAATACAAAATACAAAGTCCATCTTATGATTAGCAATTGCAGTCTTTTGTTAGAAAAGACTTTATAAGAGCTCTGAACTCAATGGCTTGACTCAAACAGTCACACTCAACTAGTAGTTAGTGAGTGTTTACAGACAAGTTGGCATCTTCCATGCAAATTACAGGCGACTGTGGCAATCTGCTAGCGACCAAAGCAATCACGAGATTTTTGATGCAGCACCGATTTCACCTAGCAACCTCCAGAAACCACTCACCAGCCAGTCGGCGAATACACATTTTCCGTTGCAACCGCTGGTTGTATCATATCCAATACTGCAGACAACTCTCAAGCAATGTGCACATGAAATTACGCGAGAAACCTCTATACATAAAAATATACCAGTCTGATGTCTCTTTAGGCTTAGGCAAGAAACCAGATTATAAAATACGCAGTGATGTGCACTGGACAACGAATTTAATAGGAATTGTAAAGAACTGTGATACGCAGAGTCTAGACAATGAAGTGCAGAAAAGGCAGCATGCAATATCACCATAATCATGAGCATTCAAGAACAGTCTGTACAAGTGTTTCCTAATTGCTAAATATATAACTTAACCATTAAATTCTGGTGGCAGAGTGCATTGCTTTGAGTCAGCTTTTAGGTGAGTCTCCTTTTATTATCAGATCATCTCTACAGTTATATTCATTCAAAAAAAACCTCTCATTAGTCATGAAAATAAATTGAATCTCTGAGGGTTACACTAATAAGACTAAAAAGCTTTCATATTTTGGCACACTGGTCCTGGTGTTCACCCATAGATGAAATAGACTAGGCATAAACTTCCTATGAATACAAATATGGAGCAATCATCATCACTGAATTCATTAACTTTGTTGCACTGGTAATGGAATTAACCAAAAAATAAAATATTATATAAAACAATTAAGCCTTTCCCACTCCTTTTTCTGAACATGTTCTGTATTAAACAATTGTTGGTGAATTATGCAGAGAATTTACAAAATAGAAATCCTTAATGCATTAGTTTATTGAACATAATTTTGCTTTGAAGAACAGAATATTAAAGTCTTAATAATGAGAAAGACAACAGCACTGCAGATTTGTGCATATCTCTGTAGTATTATCTAGAAATTACTTACAGCACGTGGATTTCACAGGACCATTTTGGTATTCTGTTTTTATCAATACTGGACAAGGTGCTCACTTAAAGAGCACCTGAATGAGTTCAATAGGTATGCGGAAAAAGACAGCCTGCCCACACATTCTGTGTATTGTCAGTCAGTAATGTCTTGTCTCTGAATTGTTGATTATGATGTGTATTTAAAATTTCTGTGTATTCTATGTGGGTGTGTGATCAAAAAGAAAATGGCTGGACTCACAAGATAAAATACTTCTTTTCTAAATGGAGTTCTACAGGTCTGTGTCTGTCAAACACAAAGTCACCTTTCTCTCATCCTGTGACCCATTCTCAGTACATCATCCCTAAGCCTTTTTCATGCTCTCCTGCCTCATCTTATGCTCCATCTCCTTTCTTCTATGTCTGCACTTTTGTTTATTAACTTCTGTTTCTCACAGTTTTTAATGTTCATCCTTTCAGTCTCTCTCAGAGCATTTTTCTCTCTCCAGTCCTCACTTTTGTCAACTCAGAGGGACTCGGAATGCAATATCAAAGCAATTCATAACTTGCTGGATGTTCTGAGTGCAATATCCATCCCCACACCTCAGCGCTGCCAGCATCACACAGTTCTTCTGTCCATCTCCCTCATATTCACTGCTCTTAAATGTGGCAGAATGAGTTTTCTGCTTCAAAGGTCATGTTTTCTGTGTTCACGTATGTTCACATATAAGAACCATAACCTTTATCACAGGAAGCTGCTTCTTCTTCTTCATTTATTGTATTTCATTATCCATAGCATAATACTCTCTCAGATTACATTCATCCCCAGGATATGGTTTCAAAAAATAAACAAATGTGACAAATTACATGTTTTCTACTCTCTTTATTTCCCTGTCTTAGTAGGTATTGGGAACAAAAAAACAAATAAAATAAAAAAGATAAATTACACAAATAGAAAAAAATCAGATCATACACTGTGGAAAGAAAGAAAATGTATCCTATTTATCACAGTTTTGTTAGACACAGGTGCAAATAAATGTGCAAATGAGCTTATTCAGTCTATTTTTGTTCATTGTGTAACTTCTGCACTGTATGCTAGTATTAAAATTGCCAAAGTAACATTTGCAAATACAATATGTGTGTTTGATTGTGTTTCGGGTATTATTCAGGTATAAATAAATAAATAATTAAAAAAATAATAATAAAAGTAAACTTCTTCATGACTGCCAAAATAATATACTGATCTTTGTTACCCTGATGCATAGCAGAACTCCTTCTCCTATCTGTTATCTGTACCTTCTTGTTTCAGAGTCCCAAGTTGGAGCCACTTAAGGAGGACACACTGGCCAGCACATACAAGTCTGTAAGTCATCACTAAAACAGGAATATGCCTTTTTGGCTGTGATCTTTTATTGGGCTGATACTGTATCATCATTTGAGTAGTTTTGTCTTATATACATGGTTAAGCTGCTGGACACATTTTACTAACTAAAGCTTAAACCATGGTCTCTACAGCATTACATATTAAATTTAAGTTTTACAGGGAGATTTATGGCTTTGTCACTAACACAAAAAAACAGAGCCAGTTTGCAGATTTTTTTTGGCATGTTTCTTCTTCTTTTAGCATTTGAGATTAGGCCTTCTAAAATTCTAAAGAGAAAAAAAAACACATTTCTGTGCTCAGACTGTCCTTGTAAAAAGTTTAAATAGTATTTTTACCTAAATCACAAAAGTACAAAGTTTCTAACTCATCTTTGAATTTGGTTAAACAGACTGTTTAATTTTAGTGTGCTAACACTTGGGGCTGAATAGAATTTTTCATCTGACAATGTACCGTAATTGTTTGTTCCCCAGAACAGTGAAAAAATGCATAATTGCATTTGGTAGGAAGTAACACAACGAAATTGCTTTACAAGGACTCTGTGTGTGTCATCCACTGTTAAATGCTAAGAGCACTGTCACTTTAATACCATCCTCCTCCATCTAACGCAGGTAGTGACAAAAAGCTCTAGAGAATCCAGTGATTGAATGCACATTACACGTCAAACCAAAATATGTCTTTGTATTGTCAATGAACTGATTCTTTTAAAGACAGATTTACAGAGAGGTTTATAAATATGAACTCCATGGAATCCATTTTATTGAGCTGCAGCATGGACTCACTGTAGCTTCAAATTGGTGAGAAAGTAAAGGGGAGAGGATGTTAATATAGTGCACTGGTAGACCAAATGGTAAACATGGCCTGAGATCAAGCCCAGAATGATTTGTTGCCATTTGCAGGATTGCTCTGTTGCCAGGTACATTAATCAATAAGGAACAAAAAGGATATTTTTTTCTGTTTTCTTCATCTATTCAAAGTCGATAGACTGACATGGACATGTGAGAAACTTGAGAGATATGCTTTCAGAATAAAAAGCCTTCGAGCTGTTGTTATCAGTGTGTAAAGAAAGTGACAAAGTACTGAGAAAATCACCAGTGAGGAGTCATGGCAACATCTGTATTGTAGTCCAGATCTTGTATAAGTATTCTGTAATGTAATCACTATTTTCTGTTTTTACTCAGAAGACATCTATTAATGTCAATAAACCTACATATATATATATATAGTATATATATATATATATAAGTGAGAGTAATACTAACTGACATAACATAACATTTATTTATTTTCATTTATTTTCATTTATTTTCATTTATTTATCTGTTGTTTTTGATGGTACAATATGTACCCAAAGCTAAGGTACAATCAGTTCCCCTTTGAAGGTTTACAGAGAAATCTGTGGTCATTTAATCTCTTTTTATCCCTTTCTTTGTCTGACATCTTATTGCCAACAGAATATCCTGCTGGTTCAGAGGCAGATGTCGGTGACTGATGTCAATCTGGACAATTTCCGGAAAGTTCTGAAGAGCTACATCGATGCCACCTCAGCTCACTCTGACAACCTGCAGTGAGTGTCTCACTAGTTTCCAGGCAAAGCAATATTTGAATCATAGCATCAGACTATGTTGCTGTGAAAACGTCTCAAGTATTGAGCAAAGTTGAGTCATAGGTTCAGATTGCCTGCTGTGCCAAAACTGGTGTCAGTGGGTAAAAAGAATGGAAAGTCCAAAACCTCCTGGGACATTGTATCAGTTTATATGTGGCCCAAAACTGTGAGCAGTTTGATACAAATTACATGTTTAAAGTAATAACAATTTAGTAGTTTCACAAAGTAACTCTTCCTCTTACACAACAAAAACAAGACCTGGGTTTCTTTTAATGCTTTGTTGTTGCTGTCTTGCTTTTCTCCTTGCCTTGTTTTAATGACATCCCTCAAAAGATTCAAACTTTTTATGTACTTTATCCCTGCTGAGTGCAAACTCTGTTTCACTTTGTATCCTCTTCTTGCCCCACTCTACTTTTCTTCTCGATCTTGCTGTCAGTGTGTCCGTTCAGAAGCTCCCGGGAAAGTCGTGTTACATAATGTATGAGTTCTGGCAAGACCGCATCTCCTGGATGAGGTCAGTAAGGGGTGTTTGTGTGTGCGTGTGTGTGTGTGTGTTTGTGCGTTAGATATTGGCAGACTGTTTGGCACTCTTAAGTTTTTGATGGAAATGTTCCCCACCAGTGAAGATGAGCAGATGGCCCATCTCTCAGTTCGCACACTCAAACAGATACACACATACACCAAAACACGCTGACACACAAGGATGCAGCTCAAATGGTTTAAAAGGGTGCCACACACATATCAATGAAAATATTATTTTATCATTTAGAAATCCAAAAGACTTTCAGTAACAAGTTTTTTTAAATTATTAATTATAATAAATCTGTGCATGTATAACTTTATATGTACAGTACATTCAATTTTAGAAACCTTTACAACATGAACAATATGATAGAATAGATGAAATCTATAAAAATACAGTTGTGATTGCCTTGAGTATGTACCTGGAAAAAAAAAGTCAACAAGATATTTTAATGAATATCATCAAACCTACCAGGACAACTTCTTCTTCAACAAACATTAACAAAAAATAATTGATGCACAAATCTGTTTCATTGGTGTCTGTCTCCACAGCTATCTTCAGTCCAACAGCAATAAAGATTTCCAACGCTGCATCATTGACATGTTGGAGGATGCTGAAGTAGTATCCACTATGTTGCTCCCAGGTTTGTGTTTGAGTGACTGTGAGAGCATGGCTAGTAGTGTACGGTAAATTAAAATGACACTATCCTATATATATATATATCTATCTATCTATCTATCTATCTATATATGGCCAAATTGTGAAAGTAATTTAAATACAATGACTACCTCTTAGATCTAGGTGTATATATGTAACATTTATTTTCACCACTACTCTTTTGTACAATACAGTGTTTTTGCAGCATGTTGTCAGTTTAAATCAGATTTATATGTGCAAGTGTTCCTAGAAAAATACCCTGAAGATATATTTTAACTACATGCATCATGACATGTTTGATCTGGTTAATGATGTGCATTTATGACTCATAACTTCATTTTTTACGTGTAAGTGGTTGCACATTAGACTCTTTCCTGCTGAGAGAGTGCTAGCTGCTCTTGCTTTTCTATCCGTCCAGTTGGTCATTGGTTCTATGATCTGTCATTCAGGGCTTTGTGATCATAGTTGGCAGGGTCACTCAAACAGAGACCCGTTTCCCCTTTGAAGAATTTCTCTGGAAAAATACCCTGTCTAGACAGCAGAGGTATAAATGGTATATTGAGGTCCAATTAACCAGGTCATATTGCATGGCTTTGAAGACCTGGTATTTATCGTGTCATTTTGTCAGTAACCAGCCAAACATTCACACTGTTTATTCACATTCACACCAGCTGGTTGCCCCGACATTGATCATTCAACACCCTCACCCTCTAGGTGCACAGGTCGCCAGGTGAGAGGAAACCTGTCTCCAAACAATCGCAGTCTGGATCGGACTGAATGCAGTGACTCTCAGATGGCAATTAGACAGCAAATAATTGCGGCCTATTTTATAAATGCAGACAGATTGCCAACACACTGCAATCAGTCTGAGTCAGTCAGTGCAGATGAGCGCAACTTGTCTACAACATGTCTCTTTGCAACAGGGGACTTGACTCAGCTGTTTGTCAACTGGTTGTATTCTGGTTATATTCCTATATAAAAGCAAGGTTGCTGAGCACCTATGTCCTTTTGCACTTAACGTGCTATCCTGGAGCAACATCACTATTTGTGGAGGAATTTCTGAATTTCTGTTTGAGATCTATGAGGTTCTATCTGGATTCTGAATGTAAATAGTTAATATGAATTTCTGTTTAATGTTAATGTCTGTGTCTGTAGAAGGCATTTGCAACACATGACAACAGATTTGCCTGATTTATCACAGTTAATTGCAGTATTATCACAGTCTGCATGTAACTGCCAACTTGACTCAATCGCAAACTGATAGCAGACTGATAGCGAACTGACTCCGTCTTATTGCCTTTTTATCGCCATTTTGATGCACCAAAGTCATTTTGAAGACAGCGACTGACTGCAAATAGTCACAGAGCTGGTCCCTGTGTTCAAAGTGACCATTTTAAAACCAATGAGATTGCAAGTTCACCGCATAGAGTAGGAATAATTTTAGTCATGCTGCAATCTCAAACCACTTTTTTCCCTAGTGTGGCTTTGGTATAATAGCATTTGTAGTAATGGAGCATTTCCCCCCAAACCTCTAATACCTTCTTACTGGTGTTTTTTTGTTTATGAAAATCTTCCTGAACCATTTAGCCACAGTTTATATTTTACCTTCTAAGTGAAGTTACATTTTGTCTTTGCATTAGTGTAAATAGTGGAAGTTAACAGACAACACTGACTAACAAAAACAATGTTCTTACTACTAAAAAAAATACTAAAAATCTGTTTACCCACTGCATGAAATCTCTGTAACTAGTATGGTAATTTTCACATTGGCTAAAAGTAAGTCGCTCTAAATGTTACATTCTGGTGTTTACTAAGTTAATACACTAGGTTCCGATGTGTTAAGGCGCACTAAAGTCTCCCCCTGTGCATATGTGAGCATATCCAGAATTCCTGACAATAATTCAGAGCAAAAATACTAGATTTCTAAAAAATAAAATAAAATAAATAACTACCCCAAAGGGGATATTATCTCCAAACACTAGAGAATATGTTTGCAAGTCACACACAGCAGGATCAGGTATGTGTGCAATATATTCTTGTTTTCTTTCAGACACATCCATAAGTGTAAAAAAAAAAAAAAAAAAAAAAAAATTCAAAATAAAAGATAAAAAAAAGACAATTTAGGGAGAAAGAAAACCTAAATAAAACAAGAGATAAAAGGTAAGTCTAAATAAATGGGTCGACTGTGTCCACAGATCTTTAGTCAAACAGGAGAATTCCCTTAGGAGCCGCACATTAAAGCGCAGATCAGAGAACTGTAGAGACCACATTTGTGACATAAGGTTGCAGCAGAGGCCCAAAATGTGGAGGTGGATGAACCCTGCAGGGCTCTTAAAGCAACCACAAGATGTACCAAAATGTACCACCAACTTTGTGGTTGTGTCTATCTATCTAAGGGATTGTAGTTAGATAAAGCCTCAAAAGAGGTTGAGGTCACTGGTAAGGGGCAGATCAGCAAAAAGAACCCCCTTTCCCTCAACCTAATCCACCAAAGACCTATAGCAAGGAACACCATAACACTGTCAATGATTTCTTGAACATGCTAAGTTAGTCACTGCCCTCTTGTGTCTGTATGCCGTAGATAAATAACAAACCAGGACTTCATGCTCATATTTCTTTCAGATGCTGAAATGAAATGTGACTCTTTCAGCTAACAGGCCCCATCACATCACAGACCTGGTTTATTATGCATTTAATACGGGGCGCCTGTGGCTCAGGAGGGAGAGCAGGTCGTCTACTGATCGGAAGGTTGGTGGTTGGATTGAAACTGGCTTCCCCAGTCTGCATGTCGAAGTGTCCTTGGGCAAGATACTGAACCCCGAGATGCCCCCAATGCACTAATCGGAGTGTGAATGTGTGAGTGAATGTTAGAGAAAAGCACTTAGGTTTAGAAAAAAGTGCTTGTATAAATGTGTGTGTGATTGGGTGAATGAGACATGTAGTATAAAGCGCTTTGAGTGCTAACAGAGGAGAAAAGCGCTATACAAGTACCAGTCCATTTACTATTTACCTGTCTTGAGGTTGGAAGCTACTCCCAATGTTGACTGTTGCTTGGCTCTGGATTCTGACTTACTGAACTAATTCAGCGCCCCTAAAATGTATTCAATATTTCATAAACACTTAAATAATAAAATTTATTGACTACATCCAGGAGAAGAGCTGGGCAATAAAATGATAAAAAATAATTTTCATGAAAGAACTGTTTCTCAACTGAAATATAAGACATGGTCAATAGAAAGTCATTCCATCCATGTTTTGACATGAAAGGCCAATGACAATGAGACTAGTGGCGAGCTGAACCAATCATGTGGCTGGAATAGAGTTAGAGCCACATCAGGTTTGCCTGACGGACGCAGTGTAGGAGGAGCAGCTGGCAGCAGCACATGTGCTAATGTTTGGGCTGCTGCAGCCGTACGCAGTGTGAGCGAGATGAAAGACAAAAGAACACACAATGTAAATGAAAACTTGAGTGACGGCATTACCAAACAAGACAACCCAATAGACACAGGCCAAGGCTCAAACGACGAGGACACTGTTTAAAAGAGGGGTCAGAGGACTTCAGTAATGTGGAAATATTTAAAGTCTGCAGTTTATGCTACTCAGTTTTTTTTTTGTCAAACTGTGTCAAAACAATGTTCCCACAAAGGCAGGTAACGCCATGAATCGCTTTTACCATCTGAAGCAGTACCATCCTTCAGAGAATGCACAATGCAAGACTTTACAGTCCCAGACACTTTCTCCAGTGCCATGCCTGACACCAAAAAACAAAGACCCGTGGATTCCAGACATGTGGAGAACCGGGCAGGTTGCTGGCTGTGCAGAGCAGCAGGGGAACCGTAGGTGAACTGAGCAGAGTCCAGAGTGTGGAGAACTAATCCAAACAAAAAGAGTAAAATCCAGAGCAGAGCAGCTGAATTGGACGGGTTTCAGGCCTGAGGAGCAGAGCTGAGGGGGGCTGCAGACTGAGGCGGAGCAGAGTTGATGGTGAATGACAGACAGGCTGCAGATCCGGTGAAGAGGAGGCAGATGTGGACAAGATAATAAACTTGATTTTAATCGATTTTTAGATGCATCATGATGCAGATGTGGACGATTCTGAATCGATTTACAAATGTCAAAAATTGATTTTTAAATGTTAATTAATAACGTAATGTTGAGGAACGCGAAAGGCGGAACTTGGAAGTGCGGAAGTCAGAATTTTCAACTGAACGCCCCCTCAATTTGGATTTCTTACCCAAAAAGTTGGAGCAGCCCCACCAACCCCGAGTTAACAATCCAAGATAGCGGCAGTGAACGTGAACAGTGCCAAAAGTGTAAAACTTTTAATCTGTACTGCCAATATTGTTTATTTATGACTTGCTAAATAAGCCATACGCAGAGCACTGACCAGCCCCTATCCATGAACATGCTGCAGTGGTATTTTTAAGTGCAAGAAAACAAGCATTGCACTGTATTGCTAGTGATGCATGAATGGCGCTGCAAACAAATCCTGTTTTTCCTCACTTTTCTGACTTTACTACTGGAATGCACTCAACTCAGAAGTGACGTTACGAGGTAACTGGAACGCGACATCAGATTAACTGGCGATGGTGAAACAGATGTGTCGTAGACTTGCTTTTCAGGGGCCGCTACTGACAAACAGGAAATAAACGTGGTGAATAGTTCATCTTGAAAAATGCATTTTTTTGCTCGGTAAAAGTTCTTGTTGCCATCATTATTGTTTTATGTGATTTGAGAATACTCAGCCCTACAACTACAGCATACACTTTATATTATCTGCACTCAGATGGAGTGGACATTAGTCCACCAGTGCTACGCTGTGACAGAGTGACAGTCCAACCAGATGAACCTGTGACACACCTGCACCTGGATTCATTCGGACCAGATTTTAGCTGGAAAAATCCTGTTTCATGTTCAATACATCAGACACATAAATATGTCATCAAGCTTGCTTTAAGAGTACCAAGCAGTCATGCGGGGAAGAAAGATGCATCAAGATGCATCGATAATCGTTTCATTATCGAATGGCAGCCCTCTGAATCGTAATCAAATCATAAAGTGCCTCAAGACTCCCACCCCTAACACTCACCATCCCATCCTTGTTAGTGCCTCATTGGTGGATAAATATGCTGGACAAAGATGATTGGTTATTTTATATTTTTTCAACTCTATACCTATGCTATTTAAAATATTGTCTGCACTATCTAGCCTGATGTGTCTAAAGACATTGGTTAAATAATTAAGTTGTTTCGTTTACTATGAGCACTGCTGGAGCTTTAACCTTTTCAGACTTTATGCCCTTCTCTGCGCACCTTGGAAGTAGGTTAAGTTATGCCAGAAACCTAAAATGTTTCTACAATAATTATGAGATAATTTCTTTTGTAAATGATATTACAAAAACAGGCATATTTTTGTAATAAAAATCATGCCACAAAATTCCAGATAAACTACATACATTTTACAGATTGACACAAAAGTTGTGCGTGTGTGTATGTGGTAACTGCTCAGGATAAATTCCTGATTTCTAATCACAGCAAAAACCATACTGGATGTCACTTTTCTGAGTGCTCTAACTGACATACAGGAACAAATAAATCTTCCTACCTAAAGCCGCATTAAACAGAGAGCTTAAGACTTCAAACTTTTACTTCCTTAAAGGTAGAGGTGTAACATCACCAACTTAAGCCTCTCATCCCAACACACTACCTGTCCTTTCCTTTAAATCTGTGTTGTCTTTCAAGTTGAGATGACATGTCCCGCTACTGCCAAAAAAGCTGGTTGTTTCTGGTATGTTCTAAAGCACAGCTGCGGCTTGTGATCTACAGCTTCAGGAAAAATTTAAGAGACCTCTCCAAAATGATCAGTTTCTCTGACTTTGCTATTTCTAGGTATAGATTTGAGTAAAATGAACATTTTTGTTTTATTCTATAAACTACTGACAACATAACTCCCAAATTCCAAATACAAATATTTTCATTTAGAGCATTTATTTGCAGAAAATGAAAAATGGTCAAAATACCCAAAAAGGTCCAGTGTTTTCAGACCTCAAATAATGCAAAAAAAAAAAAACAAGTTTATATTCATTTTTAAACAACACATTACTAATGTTTTAACTTAGGAAGTGTTCAGAAATCAATATTTGGTGGAATAACCCTGATTTGCAATCACAGCTTTCATGCGTCTTGGCATGCTCTCCACCAGTCTTTCACATTGCTGTTGGGTGACTTTATGCCATTCCTGGTGCAAGAATTCAAGCAGCTCAGCTTTGTTTGATGGCTTGTGACCATTTATCTTCCTCTTGATCACATTCCAGAGGTTTTCAATGGGGTTCAGGTCTGGAGATTGGGCTGGCCATGACAAGGTCTTGATCTGGTGGTCCTTCATCCACATCTTGATCGACCTAG
>VUQI01058608.1:0-18828 GCA_015106735.1 Paratilapia polleni
AAAATGTCTTGGTATGGCGAAGCATTAAGAGTTCCTTTCACTGGAACTAAGAGGCCGAGACCAACTCCTGAAAAACAACCCCACACCATAATCCCCCCTCCACCAAATTTACACTTGGCACAATGCAGTCAGACAAGTACTGTTCTCCTAGCAACCGCCAAACCCAGACCCATCAATCGGATTGCCAGACGGAGAAGCGTGATTTGTCACTCCAGAGAACACGTCTCCACTGCTTTAGAGTCCAGTGGCGGGGTGTTTTACACCACTGCATCCGATGCTTTGTATTGACTCTGCAGAAAGTTGGCGACCTCTGCGCACTATGCGCGTCAGCATCCGCTGACCCAGCTCTGTGATTTTACGTGGCCTGCCACTTTCGTTGCTGTCCTTCCCAATCGCTTCCACTTTGTTATAATACCACTAACAGTTGACTGTGGAATATTCAGTAGCGAGGAAATTTCACGACTGGACTTATTGCACAGGTGGCATCCTATCACGGTACCATGCTGGAATTCACTGAGCTCCTGAGAGCGACCCATTCTTTCACAAATGTTTGTAGAAGCAGTCTGCATGCCTCGGTGCTTGATTTTATGCACCTGTGGCCATAGAAGTGATTGGAACACCTGAATTCAATGATTTGGATTGGTGAGTGAATACATCAATAGTCAATATACAATAGTGTATAACAGGAATGACTGTCAGGTCGTTGGGTCTCCAGCTGTGTCTGTCCATGTCCGCAACAGAGTGTAATCAAGGCTTTAAAAAGCTTTCCCACAGGTTACACAAACAACTGTGTCATTTTCAAACCTACTGGTATCACAGATGGCTCTACAAAGATCAAACTTCTCTTTAGTGGGCAAACTAACACACACTGGTGAATGAGGCAAGAAAATGTCTGTTTGCCAAGGGGTGGTAGCAAGATCGCAAACCACAGACAAAGCTGGCCTCACACAGAAAATTAAAGCTGAGATTATACTCACTTGCAGATGTGCCCATGGACATCTGCCAATACAATTGAGTAGTTGTTTTTCTTATAATTCAAATGTTTTGGTTTCTTGGCATCCATTTGGAGGATGTGCATTTTTTTCCCTTGGAGTGTAGCTAGTGCATCATCTGTATGGACATGGAGAACTTTTTAACATCAAGAGGTAAAAATGTTTGGCTGGCCAAGTCAATTACTGATCCATGATTGGGGATATTCGGTCTGCTTTTTGTCTTTATGCATAAGTGTAGTCCTGCCAGAGTGCAATAGAGTGACAGTCCGCCACTAATTTTTTTTTCTCCAAGTGAACAAATACAATATTCAAATTCAGCTAATCTGGTTAAAATGTAAACATCACTAAAGAGTATTTCATGAATGAGAGCCGAAAACCAAACTGAATGGACAAAGCTATCAAATTGATATTTAGAGCTTTTTGGATATATTGGATATAAAAACACACCCTTGTTAAAATACCAGGTTTTGTGTGATGTTAAAAATGAGCACTTTAATGTGAGCTATAACCTTTACAATTCAATTAAAAAACAAACAAATCTGTTACGGGAAAAAATATATAAAAAATTTTTTAAAAACTACAATAAGCTGGTTGGTTGTAAGGGTGCACACCCTTAAACTAATACTTTTTTTAAGCACCTTTTGATTTAATCACAGCATTCAGTCTTCTTGGGGACACACCTGCCACCTACTAAAGAGACTGATTAACCCCAAATAAAGTTCAGCTGTCCTAGTAGGAGTTTCCTGACATTTACTCTGTTGCCTGCTACCGCAAAAGCCATGGTTCACAGAGCTTACAAAGCATCAAAGGGATCTCATTGTTGAAAGGTATCAGTCAGGAGAAGGGTACAAAAAATTTCCACAGCATTGGATATACCATGAAACACAGTGAAAACGATCATAAAAAGTGGAGAAAATATGGGACAACAGTAACATCACAAAGAACTGGACGTCCCCCCAAAATTGATAAAAAGACAAGATGAAAACTGGTCAGGGAGGCTGCAAAGAGACATACACCAAAATGAAGGAGCTGCAGGAATTTCTGGCAAGTACTGGTTGTGTACTACATGTGACAATCTCCCGTATTCTCTATATGTCTGGGCTATGTGGAAACCTTTTCTGACAAAGTAAAACAATCAAGCCCGGCTACAATTTGCAAAGAAATACATCAAGTCTCCAAAAAGCATGTGGGAAAATGTATTGTGATCTGATGAGACCAAGGTTGAACTTTTTGGCCACAATTCCAAAAGGTACGTTTGGCGCATAAACAACACTTTGCATCACCAAAAGAACACCATACCCACAGTGAAGCATGGTGGTTGCAGTATCATGCTTTGGGGTTGCTTTTTTTCAGCTGGAACTGGGGCTTTAGTCAAGGTGGAGGGAATTATGAACAGTTCCAAATACCAGTCACTTTTGGCCCAAAACCTTCAGGCGTCTGCTAGAAAGCTGAAGATGAAGAGGAATTTCACCTTTCAACACGACAATGACCCCAAGCATACATCCAAATCAACAAAAGAATGGCTTCAGCAGAAGAAAGTTACAGTTTTGGAATGACCGAGCCAGAGCCCAGACCTAAATCCAATAGAAAATCTGAGATGACCTCACAATCTGACAGATTTGGAGCGCTTTTGCAAGGAAGAGCGAGCAAATATTGCCAAGTCAAGATGTGTTGTGTTGATAGACAAAGGTGAAATTGATGTTTTTTTTATGTTGAATGGACTGCTAAAAACTTTGCCTATTAAAACTCAGCAACTAGCTTGATGTGTACTCTAAAACCGGTAGGCTGACTTGTGTTTATTATGATATTCTGCCAACTTTAATGCTTCTGATATGTTTAATCTCAGTTCAGACTGAATTGATAGAATATGTTTGATTGTTCTGCCAGTATGTCAGAATAGGCATCTTTTAATATTCAACTATTTCCTTATCCAGCTTGGATTGCTCAGAGGCTGGAGCCTGTCTGAGATGCCATAGGGTTAGAGGCAGGGTACTCCTTGGACAGGTTGCTAGTCCATCACAGGGTGCAACCTGTGACAACTTTAACCCCAGTGTGTGTTAGCAGCAGCAGCTCCACAGACCCAACTGGATGTGAAGACTGCTCTCTCGTGTCATTGTGGATAAATGTCGCATTGACTAATCATGAATTTATTGCTCAGGTCATGAGGCTAGTCTGTTACTCCTTATTAGATGTTGCGTTGGGATCACCAGTTGTGTTTTTAGGAATCGTATGCACATGGACAGGTGCATGTTAGTTGGCTCCCAGCCTGTTGCTGTCATTTCAATATAAATAATGAGACAAATGATTTCCCATTCTTCTTACACTAATTCTTTTTAGTTTTCTCTATGACAAGTTTGGCACATAAAGAAGTATATATATTATAGAATATTTTATACTAGAATATAATAGTCATTTGTGTACTGTGGCCCGGTTAGTCACTGTAGCGATAACTACAGCCCTAAGAACGAGAAACAAAAATGGAGTGAACCGAGACGTTGCATTCATATTTTTATTCAGTGTGTGCAGCCCGTGTTTTGTCTGCGAGCTTGTTGCTTGCTTGTGTTGATGGAATAGGCACTTTGGTAATTTGTAATATGCTAAATTTCACCTTTGTCTCTTAAGGCACCCTTCGGGGGGCTTTCTTCTGAGAGTAAGCATTAATCAGGGTTGTGTGATCTCACCAGGATCTAAGGAGGCAACATGATGAGCAACTCTCTCTTTATAAAGAAGAACTGGAACAAACCTTTCAGGCCAAGGTGAGAGACAAATCACCCACCCCATACCCCCCCTTTTTTTGTATGTGTGTGTGGGTTTTTTTTTTTTTCTCTCTCTCTCCATATTTTCACACATTACTTGTCTTGTTCTCTCTCCAGTTGGATAATGCCAAAGTGTCCTCAGCGATTAATGATAAGGCGATGAGCTCCGCGAGGGAGGAGCTGCAGGAGTCCCGTACGAGAATCGAGAGCCTTGGATATCAGCTCAGTGCCCTGCAGAAACAGGTATGGCTTTATGGTCACCTGTACACACAAATCTAGACCTCTCCCACAGCTCTCACACTATGAATTACTTTCCCCATTCAGCTCATGATTTCTGTTGCTTAACTAATTGGTTATAATGGTCTGGTGTGTGTATGTTTGCATTTGTAGGTGGCTGCCTCGGAGGATCGTATCAGAGAGCTGGAAGAAACTCTGTCAGCAGAGCGAGACAAGCACCGCCGTGCCATTGAAGCAAAAGAACAAGAAATGGCTGAACTAAGAGACAGGATGAACACTCAGCTCAGTGAATACCAGGAGCTGCTGGATGTGAAGCTCGCTCTAGATATGGAGATCAATGCGTACAGGAAACTGCTGGAGGGAGAGGAACACAGGTACACACACCTGTGGCCGTGCTTTCAAAACTGAATGAAACAGAAAAATGTTGCACGCGAAAGTCGGTTTCAAATCAGCTCCATCTTCTCAGAGCATTAAACTGTTTTACTCCTTGTGGAGTGATTGGGATAGGGTTACAAACCTTTTACGTTACCCTTGAGATGCCAGACATACAGATCGGCTTCAGGTATCTGCTAATATTGAGAGCTTAACCAGTGTTACACAGATAAGCTGTATTCCTCAGTCTGAGCAAGACAAAGACTGGGAATCAGTCTTTTATGTTTTTTATGACAACATCAGGCTCTGCATTGCTTTTGTAAAATTAAATGTAACAAATTAATACATCCAAGAATTAGTATTTATTAGTAAAATAATAAATGAATATTTGCAGTAGTGTCCTCTCAGCCCAGTGTGAGAATCATGAAGCTGCTAATACTGCTGTCATTTGGCTTGTTCTCATTACACACACACACACACAGCAGGTGAAGCAAAATCCTATTTTATTTTATCCTGTTTATAGTGAAAGTGTAAAGCTAGCTGGGCGTCATTGTCGTCTGACCTTTTCAGTTGTGTCGACTCACTTGATCTCACTTTGCAGTTAAGTAAGAAAAAAGTTTGCAAACATGCAAAGAAAAGCTCCTGGTGTAGCAGGCATGAAATGCCTCGTACCTGCTGCCCCTTTGATGGTAGCTTCCTCCATGTTAGCTCTTGGCCTGATGTTGCCAATACACCATCTTGCTTTTTGAGTCAGGATCACACCGACAACTGATCCATATATCAGATCACTAATGATGAATTTAATGTGATTCCTTAAATGTGCTGTTATGTCTCGTACATCTGACTACAGTTTACAACAATTTTAAGAAGATTTAAAGTGGAGCTGGTTCTTCACAAGACTGCTGCTATCGTCTTCAGAAGATGATAGCAGCAGTCTTGTCCTATTGTGTCTGTTTATTAATAGCTTTACCATGTGGGGGATGGGCCAAGTTTTGGTAGTATTTTCATTTTAATAGTCTGCTAACCTCTGACAGCTTAGACCTTGCTGTGTCTGTGTGGATATCTGGTGATTTAGTGGTAAATGTGTGTGTTTTAGACTGAAGCTGTCCCCCAGCCCATCTTCCCGAGTCACCGTTTCCAGATTAACAGGATCTTCGTCCTCCCGCTCCTCCAAGAGGAAGAGAGTAGAGGCAGAGGTGAAGGAAATGCCAGAGATTGGAAGAGGAGAGGAACAGCTGCTGATGTCAGAAGAGGCTACAGCTAGTGGAGCCGTCACCATATCACCAACTGACATGGATGGAAACGCAGTCACATTGACCAATGATACTGAGCAGGTGTGTTAGATGAACAACTGAACTACTGGAAATTGAAACTTTATACTGTGCCTTTTTTTTCTAAACTGAGTGGACAAAGTGCTTTCATTTTTTTGCCACCTGTTTTCACACACACACCAATGGGAGAAGAGTCTTTAGAGTGAAAAGATGCTGTACTTCGTCTTCTTGCAGGACCAGCCTTTGGGCAACTGGAGATTGAAGAGACAAGTTGACAACGGGGAAGAGATTGTGTACAAGTTCTCCCCAAAGTTCGTCCTCAAAGCTGGACAGTCAGTCACGGTGAGATATGAAGCGGAAGATTGTGTGTCACATGTGTGATGAAGATGCTGTTCTTCTTTTCACTCTGCTTATATAGCTTGGTATCAAGGTTTGAAGGTTTCAGTTCACCCAAAACAAACAAACTTATACACATTTTGTCACACTTTAGAAAAAAGCAAAACTAGTGAAAAATGAGTCAGGAGGGATAAGGAGAGAGTAATGGTCTGTGGCCATTCCCTGCTTGGGTGTTGTCTTGTTGTTGCCTCTTCAGTGCACCTGTTGGCACTTTGATTTGTACCTGTACAGGTGAAATGGATTAATGGTTTCTGCTTCCTAACTGAACAGATGACTTTGTGTTATACTGTGATCATTTTTTTGAGTAGTGTATTATTGATTACAGTTTGACATGCACAGATAGATGGTTTGTGGAGGTCTTCATTAAAATGTTTTTCTCCTGACGTATTTAGGTGTGGTCTGCTGATGCTGGTGTGGCCCACAGTCCTCCAACTGACCTGCTGTGGAAGAGCCAGGCTTCCTGGGGCACAGGAAGTGATATAGTTACCTCTTTGGTCAATGCTGATGGGGAGGTAAAGACATCCTTTTTCCATAGCTGGAGGTTTCATGTACGGTTTGTATGTTTTTGGGTCATGTGGGCTGACAGGCTGACTGACTGTCCTGCAGGAGGTGGCCAGGAGGACTGTAACCAACACTCAGGTGGAGATAGAAAATGGAGAGGAAGAGGAGGAGGAAGTGGCACAAAGGGTAAACTTGTTTTTTGTTTTGTTTTTCTTTTTTCCCTTTAAGCCCAATTTTCCTTTGTCCATTCCATTTCACCTCTCTTTACTTTTTACTTCAAACCTGACTTCTTTCTGTTAGTAGGCCTGCGCAGATGACTCCACTGCAGTTTAGTTTGATTTGGTCACTTTTTCACTCCTCTGTTGTCAGACATTGGAGTTGTCATTTCACAATTTCTGAAAAAGACCTTTGTGTTTTCTTACAGGGCAAAGTGTCGTCCAGAGAGTGTGCCATCATGTGAAGCCTTCCTGTTATGTTGATGGCTTTTACCCTTTATATAGTTTTTCCTGTAGAGCCATTCAGATATGATCCTGTCCATTGCCTCATTATTTTATGTTTTTATTATTCAAGACAATTTAAGAAATTTTGGTATAATGGACTGTTTTTATAGCTTCCCGTATTTCTGAACCTACTTGTAATATGGGTCATCAGCCTAAATATTAGGCAGACGTCAACATCAGTGGATTACACAGAGATTATGGATCCCAACGTTGAAGCACAGCAGAGCACAGTGTGTACACACACTGTGTACTCAGTGTGTACTGAGTAAAATGCATCTCTCATCCAACCTTTTTATTGTGAAATCAGGGCCTTTCTGAATGTGTGGCTACTCATTTTGTCTGCTGCAAATTTTCTTGGTATTTTTTTAATTTATGTCTTCCTGTCATTTGCATACACATGCAAATGAAATAATGAATTCTTGTGCAATTGTCTTGGATTTCCTAATTCAAAAGTTCCTTTGCAAATTCAGTGCTGCTTTGCAGCCAGTTGTTGGACTTTGGGCTCAGACCACCACACCTGACTTTTGTGGTACACTTGGTCGTTACATGACCTCCTGATCACAGAGTTTTGTTGAATGACACTGCGGCTTGTTGCCTACCCTGGCTTTAAGTGTGTTGGGGATTCCTTCAGTCAGGCCAGCACTTCTTGACCAAAAAAACATTACTGGTTCATTTTGACTGACAGTGCTCTGTGCTGCCCCCTTGTAGTCTGTTAAAGAGAGAATTTGTTTAGTATGAAAACCGAGTTAGTAGTTTTGCAAGTACTGTTATTAGGCAACAGTAGAGACACATCCAGTTACTGACATGAATTGAAATGAAAACCTTGAGCTAATTTTTTTTCATTTTTGTTTTTTTTCATTGTTTTCCAATGTTTCTCTTCTGATTCAACAAAGTCAGAGAATGAAGTCCTTGTCACACTAGCTAAATGTTGAGTCTCTGAGCCAAAACACACGTGAAGCTGCAGAAACAGAATGACAGAAATGACACTGAAACCTAGCATTATCTGCCAAACATGGAACCACAAAGCAGCTGTTTCACAATAGGAGTGCATGTAATGTATGGAGTGGATGTTGTAAACCATGCACCGTATGGTGGCCCGTTTTTTTTTCTCCTGGGATTGTTCCTCCTTAAACAATGAAGCAGCACTTCTCTTAAGTGAGATGCTGAAGTAAATTTAAAATGAAAGCTTTGTGAGTAAAGCTTTTTCAATCTGAAATATCAAACTGACAAAAAGTTGTAAAAATGTGGAGTAAATGGTGAAAGTGAGACTCCTACTATCTCTGACTTGCAGGTCTGGTGTGATATTTCGATGGACTTGATTATCCCATCTACAGACTTTCTGACATGAGTACACTGTATGAGTGTGCGTTATTGGGAAACTCAATTCTCTTTGTGTGTTTGTATTGTGTGCTTTACTAGATCCTGTCCATGTAATCAGTTTAACATGATATATCTAATTTTTTTTTTGTGTGTGTGTGTGTGTACGAGTCCTAGGTTGGTTCTGGTAGGGTTTTTGTGACTTAATTAAAAGGGGAAACTCAGCTATGTGATTGTATTTCAGGGTTCATATAGAACAATACCTAAACACTATTCCTGTAGTGTCCCACTAAAAGTTGAAAGTCTGCACTTAATGAGAAAACATTTTCTGACTTCCTATTGGCAGAAAAAAACTGTTTGACTAATACCTGAAAAGTAACCAACACTGACTGCTGCTGTGTTTGATACTTCTTATCAGACCCATTAACAGGAGTTTGAATAAGTGTTGAAATGCTATTGTTCATGCAGGGGTTGGGGCCTATCTAGTGTCTGTTTTTATCCATGATTTACTGTCGAGCTACTTTTTGTACACTCAATAAATGTTTTACATATACGTATTTGGTGTGACAAGTGTTTTATATACATATAAACAACAAGAGGGCATATGAGCAACATAATGTTCTCCCAGAAATTTGATTCTGTTCATCTTGAGATTTCCTTTGCTGGATGCATCAAGCATATGGTTCTGTTAAAACAAATGCTGTTAGTAATGGAACAAATACATTTTGGAGTCAAAGTATTAACACTATATGCAAATGGACAAGCATGCTATGTGGCTTCCTAACGATCTGCAAAAACACCAAAACTCAGGAACAAAAGGAGAGACCAATTGTTTTTCGCATTTGATCAGATACTCAGTTGAGATCATTAATGCAGTAGCTTGGCCTCCAGTACTACAGTAAAGATTCTTGAACTCCAGGTATGTATCCTTTAACTCACAAATTAAGCAGATCCTCTGGGACTGCCTTAATTTCATGCACAATGGACTCAAGAGGAGGCGGGTCACACGAATGAGGGTCTGAAAAGCAGAATGACAGAAGAGCACTGAGATTTTAAGCACACAGAACGGAGACTGATTGGCTTGCAGAAGGTGGGCAAGAAAATGATTGGACTACAGTAATGATGTCAGTATTAAGTTTGACAGCATGGGGAAGAGGAAGTGATGTGACTTGATGATGATGATGACTTGTTGGAGGATGGCTTGTGGCCTCAATAGCTGGCTTGGAATTATCCTCCATGACACGCAAAGGTTAATCTGCATGAATACTCCTCCATATTTTGAGTTCCATGGAGGGAGCCAGGAGCATTTAAGTGCCCACCTTGCAGGGGTTGTTGGGTGGGTCTGGTAGGTCTGGGTGGATCAGTATTGAAGCCTGGGTTGGCTAGTGACTGTGGACTGGTTGGGCTGGTTTCTCTCTGGGTTCCTGGCAGCAGTCAGATATTGGTGGGTCATAAGAGAGGTGCAGAAGGCTTCCTGCATTTGCTAGTTGAGGCTCATCCACACCATCACTTTCAAGTCATTTTAAATCTGGTACGCTCTCCCCAGGGCTTTCTTCCATTACTGGGTTGACTGAAGTCGGTGACTGGGGCTCATGTGGAGGCATGGGCACAAGCAGGGGGATGGGCATCCTCTGTCCTTCTGGGGTTTCTGGACCCAGATTAGATGTAGGCTGGCCAGTGATTGCTGTGTTACCTCCACCCTACTCTACTGTGATTTGGGCCTCCAGGTCTTTGGGGTTGACATACTGGTAGTTTTCATTATCATCAGGTGGTGTGCATTTCCCACAGCAGAAACAACAGTAGCAGCAAAAAGCGTATATCTTGCTGTACGGTTAGATGGATCATAGAGGCATCCGAGTTAAGTCCCAGTTAACGGTCGGAAACACGGTGCCATTATCCCACAGTGTAGAGGTCAAAATAGCAGCTGATTTTGTGCATTAGAATAAATACAGCAGTAATTGTTTCTGAAATGTTTACAAACAGATGTCTGCTTCTAAACTGTTGGAAACAAAACAAATATGAAGGACAAACCTGTTTTAAGTCAATTTGAATAATTTTTTTTTACTCTTTTTTTGTCTTTTTCTTTTCAAAACAACCATGAAACAAACAACTTGTCAAATGCGTATAAAATAAAGAATACCTGACAATTTTTTGTTAGTAACAGAGATCTATATATATTCAAATAGAAAATTAGGTAACAGTACATAAAAATGTGCAATAGAGAAGGGCCAGAGGAAAACAAAAAACAAAACATATTTTGCAAATATAGGAGAAGGCAAGGGAAAAAGCAGGTACATATGCCACAACTCCTTCCTCAGTATCTTCCCCTTTTGAATGTTTGATAGATCTGAGTAATTAATCCTGTTAAATCTTTTCAGTAAAGTAATCAATAAAAGCTTGCCAGATTTTATAAAAAATTCTCTTCTTGTATTTTTAGGGAGAATCAAATTTTTTAGAAATCCAGATGCTTCATCGCATCATTCATAAGGTGCAAAAATGTTGGTGGAGTTTTCTGTTCCGGTTGAGCAGAATCAGTCTGACAAATGCCAGTGTATAATGTTCAGAACTGGTAGAGTCAGTTACTCCTAGAACTGCAACCAAGGGGTCCAGGTCAGTAGGTGTGTGTAAAACTTTAGTTAAGATCAGAGAAATGCTGGACCACTAAGATGAAGTTCTAGGACAGCTCCAAAACATACAGAAGCTGGAGTCTGCCCACAGCAATCCCATGCAGAGTCTATATTTGAAAAGATCTTATTTAGCTTCTGTTTAGACCGATGTAAACCATGTATTATTTTGAATTGTAAAAGGCCCTGTCTTGCGCAGACTGAGGCTTTGTGTATTTGTTTGAGAGCTGTCTCCCATTGCCCCTCATCAATCTCCACACCCAGGTCATCCATGCTGCTTTTAGATGCTCCATACTAATTGTGCCTCTCAAATTAGTAAGCTTCTTATAAATTTTCCAGATGCCTCCTTTCTTATAAGGGTAATGTATTGATATCACTTCCATAGGACATTGGTTTGGAAATTTTGCACCTGTAGATATTTGAAGAAATGTGACCTAGGTATGTTAAATTCATTTTGAAGCTGTTCAAAAGAGGGGAATTCCTTATTAATAAATAAATCTAAGAAATTCTGAACTGTTTGAATAACGTTATTGAAATTATACACAATATGTTGTGTGCTGTCAGTGAAAACTGCTTCATAAAATCATAAAACAGAGTATCAGCACTTTTTCTGGTGCTGAAGTTCTAGAGTATAGTTTGAGCACTCTTTCTGGAATGGGAATTATAACTACAGGTTTCTGCTTATAAACTCTTTAGAGCAGCTCAGACATGTAAAAGAAGCCCTTTTTATTCACGGTGTATGAAAGAACTCAGAGGGCAGTCTAGAGGTCAAAATAGCACTTTCTGAGATCAGCTCATTTTGTGGATTGTTAGGTATGGGGTTCAGAGAGGTGGAACAAAGTATCACAGCTTTTCTTTAGATCCGTCACTCAGATCAGTAAGAAGAAAAGCAGCATTTCAGCTGACCTTTATATAAGTAGTATAGATAAAATTAAATTTAATGGAAATAAGCAAAGATATTTTATTTTTATTTATTTTTTGTTACCATGGCGTCATGCTGAGTGGCAGCCTGTTGCAGCAGCTCTGGTGTGCTTTGTTGTTTTTTTCTTGTTTTTTTGCTATTTTTTAAATCACTTACTCAGTTATTCTTAATTACTGATAACTTTGGTACTTTATACACCTTTTTTCTTGTTCATGGTGTTTTCGGTGCAATCCTGGACGTTACTGGGAAGGGATGTTTCTGTGGCCCTGATATTGAACTGATAGATGCTGGATTGTGTCCATATGACTTGCAGAGGGAATTCTCAGCTGTTGTGTGTGATGTCACTCATTCCACTGTAGAACACCTGCTAACCCAGCACTTGCTCTTGCTCTCTGCTCTTAAGGTTATTACTGTTGACCACCTCTCACTGCACAGAACATTGCCAACTGTTCAACAGTATGTCAATCGTGCCACTTGAGAAAACAGAGTACTAGACCTGGTGTATGGAAATACTGCTAATGCACGCAGTGCCACTGCACTCCCCCACTTCTGTAGATCTGACCATAATCAACGTCTACTGACACCAAGTCAGTAAGTATGTGCATCTTGTTAAACAACAACCTGTATCCACAGAAGTTGTTAGGAGGTGGATGGATGAGGCTGTGGAGGCACTGCTGGACTTCTTTGGGTCTACAGACTGGAATGTACTTCGAGAACCACATGATAAGGACATTAACAGTTAGAATATATCACATTTTGTGAACACACCATCTTATCATCCAGGACTGCTTTGTAAAGAATAAGTCTTGGATCAGCAGTGACCTGAAAGAACTGCTTAATAAAAAGAAGAAAGCCTTCAAGTCTGGGGACAGGGAAGAACTGGGGAGAGTGCAGCACGACCTAAGGGTGAAGCTGAGAAGAAGCAAGGGCTCCTACAGGAGGAAGCTGCAGGCCAAACTCCAGCAGAATAACACAAGGCATGTGTGGGGTGGAGTGAAGAAAATCACTGGGTTTAAGGTGACAGACAGACAACCAGTAGGCAGCCTGGAGAGAGCAAATGAGCTGAACAATTACTTCAGCAGGTTTAGTTCACAACTCTCTGCTGCTTCCTCCACACACCCTCACTACCGTCAATGATGTTTCTATTCTCCCCTTCTTCCGTCACAATGACTTCTGCATAGCAATGGCAATGTATGCTAAGCCTTCTAATAATATTGCCTAAGGGAAGCATGTATAATGTAAAAAGAATTGGTCCCAGCACAGAACCCCGAGGAACTCCATAATTAACTTTAGAGTATGAAGAAGACTCCTCATTTACATGAGCAAATTGGAGTCTATTAGATAGATATGATACAAAGCACTGCAGCACAATTCCTTTAATACCCAAGGTATGTTCTAATCTCTGCAGTAAAATATTGTGGTCGATGGTATCGAATGCTGCACTGAGGTCTTATAGGACAAGCATAGAAATGAGTCCACTGTCAGAGGCCATAAGAAGGTCATTAGTGAAACTCTGAAACTCTTCAAATAAACCATTCCTCTGCAGATGATCAGTCAGCTGTTTTGCAACTACTCTTTCAAGAATTTTAGAAATAAAAGGAAGGTTAGAGATCGGCCTATAATTCAAGTGAAGCCTGTGAAGCCTATGGCCTGTGGTACGTAGCCCGTTAACAAAGATAGATCGATCATATTTAAGATTGAAGCATTAATTAATGGTAGGACTTCTTGTAGGGATGGGGTCCAATAGACACGTTGATGGTTTGGAGGAAATAATTATTGAAGTTAACTCAGACATAATTTTTTCTCTAATGGTTAAAATTTTATTTGTGAAGAAATTCATGAAGTCATTACTAGTCAGAGGTAAAGGAATGTTTGGCTCAACAGAGCTCTGACTCTTTGTCAGCCTGGCTACAGTGCTGAAAAGAAACCTGGGGTTGTTCTTGTTTTCTTCAATCAGTGATGAATAGTAAGATGTCCTAGCTTTACGAAGGGCTTTTCTTTTTAAAAATAGAGCAACAAACTTTATTTTTCCAAGCCAAACGAAGGTCTCCTAAATTTGTGAAATGTCATTTCCTCTCCAGTTTACGGGTTATCTGCTTTAAGACACGTGTTTGTGAATTGCCAAGCCAACTTTATTTATAAAGCACTTTAAGAACAGCAACCATTGACAAAAGTGGTTGTAAGAAAAAAAAAATTTGAATAAAATAAAATAAAATAAAATGAAAGTACAAGACAAAATAAAAACATAAGTGACAACAATAAAATCAAAATAAAATCAACATCTCACACTTTGTCGAAAGCCAAGCAGAAGAGGTGGGTTTTAAAAGTGGATTTAAAACTGGCCAATGAAGAGGCTTGTCTAATGTGTAATGGCAACAAATTCCAAAGTTTGGGAGCCATAATCACAAAGGCCCCATCCCCCCTGAGCCTCCGCTGTGTCCTCGGCACATCCAGGAGCAGTTGGTCAGATGATCTGAGCAACTGGAAGGGTGAGTGCATAAAGTGATCTTTCAACAATGTTTTTTATCTTCGCCAACTGTCTCAGCTGAAAGAAGCTGGATTTCACCACTGCACTGATCTGACCTTCCAGTCTAAAATCAGTGTCCATCCTAAAACTCAGGTTTGTGACAGTAGGCTTTCCATACTTACCAGAGGGCCCATGTCCACAGGAGAAGACCTACTGGTGACACCAGGACCAAAAACAATCACCTGTCTTCTTTTCATTAAAATTTAGGAAGTTTAGAACCATCCAAGCTTTTAGTTCCTCAAGACACTCAACTAAAGTTTGTATGGAGTAGGCATCCTTCCGTTTTAGGGGCTCATAAACCTGAGTACTATCTGCATAATAATGGAAAGCAATTTAGTGCTTTCTAAGAATGGAACAGAGGGGCAGCAGATACAGAGAAAATAGCAGAGGCCCAAGTATTGAGCCCTGCAGGACCCCACATGACAATGGAGCATAGGAGGATCTGAAATCATTTAGACTAACACAAAAAGTTCTCTGAGCCAGGTACGATCTGAACCACTCCAGAGCAGTGCCACAAATGACTACACAATGCTCTAAATGAGATATTAAAATATTATGATCCACTGTGTTGAAGGCAGATGTTAAGTCTAAGAGAACTAGCATCGCACAGTCCCCGGAATCTGTATCCAGGAGGATGTCATTAAAAACCCTCAGCAGCGCAGATTCGATGCCATAAAGAGACTTAAAACCAGATGGAAAAATCTCAAGGACATCATTTTCATCTAAAAAGGCTTTCAACTGGCTGTAAACAATTTTCTGCTGTAACCAAGTTTCTGTGAAAAAGTTTGGGTAGTTGTTAACTTGGTGAAATATGTTATTACAAACTGCCTGATGAGGCTTTGGTGCACGTTTCTTGAGACATTGGATGTCAACAAGACTGTGAATCAACTGCTTTCAAAAAGTTCTGTGTTTATATTGTAATATCTATACTGATTTTCCTAAATCTTGTCTCTGGAATTTGGCCTAAATACAATAATACTTTTTCTTTTTTTGTTTTAAAAAAGTCTAAAACTAACACTGAAACTAATAAAACTAAACTAAACATTTTCAAACAATAAAAACTAAACTGAAACGAGCAAACCCACTCTGGGAACTAACTGAAACTAAAGTCAAAGTGAAATAAAAATAAAAACTCATAAGAAAATACAAAACTATAATAAATCTGATTATCACTGAATAAATTCAAACAAGCTAATCATGAAATCTTATTCCTTCGAATGATAAGCACATACAGGACAGTAAACAGCTCTGTAAACCTCAGCTCCCACAAAGCTGCAAACTAGCAGGAAAGAAAAAGCTCAAAAAAAAGTTCATTCATAAATAACCAAGTCTCAAGGCAAACAAATCCAACCTTCTGTAATTAGATAAGTCATACCCATTACAATACCTATATGCAATCATACGTGGGTATATGGTTCAAACTACATAGAAAAAATATCAAACACAATATTCTTGTTCAACATGTCCTCAGCTGCCTCTGTTACAATTTTCAGCATTTTGAAATGGTTAGATCCTAGCATCACAATATTATCCCAGTCACATTTGCATCAGCAGAAAAAATTCAGATCATGTTATCTGTAAACTTCGCCTTCGTTCATCATGTATCTGACCTTATTAATGAAACATTTTGTAACAATTAGATAATAAAGTGCTATGCATTATGCATCTACTGCTTTGTAAGTATATGATTACAGTTCCATAAAAATATCCCGTTAAAATGTTTTCAACAAACTCCACAATGTTCTTGTTCAACATGTGCTTCTGTGGGTGCTTCTGTGATCATTTCCAACTGGTTTATTGTTTACTGGTAAATTTTGAACGTATTAGATCTTAAAGTCATTATATTATCCCGTTCACTTCTACATCAACAGATAAAATAATAAAATCAACATACATGTCCCCAGATACCTCTGTAATATTTTTTAACAATTACAAAGTTATTGTTTTAATGCAGTTTCAGTTAGTAACTAAAAGCTAAAGTCATTACATCTTTTTGTGTGTGTCATATTGTGGAGCTGGTGCAGCTGGTCTCTATTTGGGTGGATGGAAGGAAGGATGTCTTCTTCACAGGTTTTTGCACTCAGTTTTTCAAAATATATGTATGTTGCAGACATGTGAGACAGGGGTTGTAAATATCTAAATATGAACAGCAGTTTTGTGTTTGTGTGTTTAATTTTGAACAAGAATTTTTTTGATTTATTAAAGGATAAAGTAAAGGTCAAAGGTCTCTCTCTCTCTTGCTGTCAGATTTTCTTTAAATTGATCATTTCTTTTTAAATTTCCACTCATTCATCTTTTGTTTTATGCTCTTAGTATCTTCATCTTCTCTCATCTTCATCATTCTATCATTAACATGCCAGCTAGGCTCAACCCCAAAAGCTTTATGATTTACAGTCCTGTAAAAAGAAAGTAATTATGAGGGAGCAAGTGTGAGCACCTCTATAAAAGTAGAAGTTTTGGCAGTCTGCAGGTCTGGAGCATTCAGGTGTGTGTTAACACAATGCCACAGAGGAAAGACGTCATGAATGATCTTAGAGAAGCAACCGTTGCTGCCCATCAATCTGGGAAGGGTTACAAGGTAATTTCCAAACAATTTGAAGTCCATCTATACAGTACAGTCTCTGTACAGTGAGCTGCCCTCAGGCCAGCCAGCACACCTGTCTCATCAGCTCACTTTCTCCTGTGGATAAAAGACCAGCCAAGACTTTCATTCTTTGTCAGACTGCTGTTATCTTTGTTTTGTTTTCTCCTGGGTTGTGCCTTGGTTGGACTCAAGTTGCATGCAGGAATCCCTTGTTGTTCACCTGTTAAGGAAGAATTTCCCCTCCCTTTCAAACTCTCCTGGAAAACTCACCTCCCTCCCCACTCTTCACCTGCATTGCTTTCTGGAACCTTCACCTGCTTCCCCCACCTGCTGTTCACAAGGAAAATACAAGTAAGGATTCAAGTCAAGTTATTAACAACTCTGGCAAAATACTCAGCTGCCTCAATACTTACCTGTCCTCTCCTCTCTGGCAGTTCCCTGGTGGCTTCCCTCTCATTTCCTGCTCTGAAAGACAACTTACCAGAATTTCTCTGCCTGAGAATCCTGTCAAAATAAAAGCTCTTAAAAGTGCATTTATCTTCAAGGTTCTGCTGTTAAGTCTGTTTGTTCCAGTAATTATGACATGCCAATCTCCCCAGGAGTGGATGTCCCAGCAAATTCACCCCAAGGTCATACAGTACAAAGCTCAGAGAAACTGCAAAAAATGCAAGGGCTACATGTCAGACTCCACAGTCCTCAGTTAGCATGTTAAATGTTAAAGTCATGAGAGTACAATTAGAAAAAGACTGAACAAGTATGGCTTGTTTGGAAGGGTTGCAGCAGAAAGCCTTTTCTTTATAAAAAGAACATGCCAGCATAGCTTCATGCCAAATGCAGTTCGTTATCTTAATATTGCAGTGTTCTTACAGTGCTTTATAGATGAACGACCACTAGAGAAGACTCTGGTTCCATTTCACTGTGGTGGCATTCTCACTTGGTGTGGACTGTGGTATCATATCACTTCCTCTTCCTGTTGCATCACACAGTGGTGCTTGTGTTGCTTGATTAACTAACTACTAACTTTCACATAGTGACTTATTTTTATAGTATAACCTACACGTGCTTTATTAATAGCACACTTCTGGTGAATCACCTGCAAATTTATATTCATATCATTCACTCATTTTGTCTTTAGGGATTCGCTAGCGTAATGTAGCTTTTAGCTTAGCTCGTAGCCAAAACACTATCAGCATGGCTTCTCCTGTCTCACCTCTTTTCTGCTCTGTGTGTCAAATGTTTAGCTATTCCTCGGCCTCCTTTATTAATAATGATACTTGTAATAAATGTAGCCAGTTTGTAGCTTTGGAGGCCAGGCTCAATAAATTGGAGACTCGACTCCGCACCATTGAAAATCCTGTAGCTAGCCAGGCCCCTGTAGCCGGTGCAGGTGAAGGTAGCTTAGCTCCAACTAGCTCTATCCCAGCAGGCCCCGAGCAGCTGGTACACCACCAACCAAAATTCAAATCAATTTTGTTGTGTCAAAAATTAAAAATGAAGATGAAATTTACTCTGTAGTTAAACTCTGAAACTATTGCTAAATGTATTCAGAAAAATGCGCAAAAACCTGGAGATGCAGCTTCAAATTGCAGAAAATAGTTTATTGAAGGCAGATTTCAATAAACTCAGTGCTCAGACAAAAATCAGCAAAAACAGACAAAGCGCCCCTGGGGGGTTAAGACTTAGACAAACAAATCAGACACCATTGAAGAAAAACAAAAAAAACAGCCCAGAGCTTTCGGGGATTTCTCTATTTATGGAGGGTGGTCTACTATGCCCACCTATACGGTAAATTTCCACTCATGATTTCACCCCTGGCAGGTATTCAGCTC